>JARJDS010013290.1:0-22625 GCA_030264155.1 Atheta pasadenae | reverse complement strand
TAACCTCAATTATAACCTATTTCTGTTTTTTTGTGTGTCCAGATCAAATTCGTGTGGTAAAAGATGGACAGTACGGCTCAGAAAACGCAGAAGTGAAGGGCGGATGGGATGGAATGGTGGGAGAACTGGTTCGTCAAGTAAGTGCCAAAATTACTACCGAAATACGCGGAGTATAGTAGAGTCGCAATCAATTTAATTATTAAATCGATAGCCCGTTTGCCGCCATTGCTGTTCAAGCAACGACCGCATCGTCGACCACGTCCTGCGGTCGTGTTAATATTCGATTTGCATACAATCCCCGGCGCACAATCAACTCAATGCCCTCAAACCCACTCTTTCTCTCTCCAGCCACCTCCTGCGGCCTCCTGTCGGTGGTCATAACTTCACATCACTTCACTCCATTCCGCCGCACACACAGCGGCCATTAATCGCGAGGCGTGTTTGCCGACGATTGGATAATCATGTGTTGCAAACGGCTACATATGCTAACGTAGACAACTTGACGTATACACTATTAAACTGTGGGTTGCCTACATTTACTCACACACACTGAAATTGTGCAGTATGCAATCGGCTTTGTGTTTTGACATGGTTATCTTGGTTAAATTGGTTAACTTGCACTTGTCAAGTTGTCATTTGCGGTTAGGTCTCTCGTTGTGGTCGGCGTCGATCATTAACCTCCGGGATTATTAATGTTGATGAATGTAATTTACTCTCGTGATTGGCGAAGCGTATGATCAATGGATTTTATTGATATTTATGCACTTTATGGATGTACTGTTGACCTTTCTGTTACTGACTGCAAGCCATGCATGTTTATTCATTAATTCTACGCGAATATGTAATAACGACGCACAGTGTGCCAGATTATGATTTAGCAACCCAAATTATGTTTGATTTTTAATAGTAAGAATTAATTATTAAATTATGTAGGTATTCCTAGCATAGGCAAAAAAATAAATTTCACTATATACTAAATAAAGTCTAGATAATGATAAAATAACCAGTTTGGTTTGCTAAATCGTTATGTGGCACACTGTGCGACGTGTGCCTGACATGCACTCGCGAGTAAATTGATGACTAACAAAGCGTAATATGCATCCCTGCATCGGATGCGAAATTATTTCATTGACCTTTTCGTCGCGGCGGTGACGGCGGCGGCGGCGTATTGTTGTTGCATATTTCCGTTTGTGAACTTTGGTATTAGAATATCACAGCGTTTACATTCGCAATTTAAATGTTAATATTTTAAAGCGCATATTATTAATTTTTTTTTTTGGTTTTGTTGGTTATGTTGGTTTGTTTTAATATTAATGTTGAAACATTCACGAAATAGTAATTAAACCAACAACGCGTTACAAAAAATTTTAATATTTTTAATGGACCAGTTTTTTACTGTTTGAACTATAAAATTTTTTTGGACCGCCGAGAAAATTAAAACTGCGAAACGTACAAAACGAATTTAATAACCCATCATAGCTTGGTTACATTTTTAATGCGGGCGCGAGAATAAAACGTCTAGCGGAAAAAAATTTTCACACACCGTAGGAGGACGACTAGGTAGGGAACAAAAAAGATTTCTTGCTTTCTATCAATTTTCAATCCAATTACCTCGGTGCACCATAAAAGGGATTTTTATTTCTTATTTAAGCCGCGGTCGTACACCGCCAAAAAGTTTTTGCTTTCACCGGAAACGGAGCCGTTTGCCAACAGCCAGGAGAGCGGTTCAATATTTTTTCGAAAAAAGAAACCTTTTTGTTTTTTGTCAGGGGCGTATCTTTAATTTTTAGGACCATTGTTGAATGTAAGGTTATGTTTTAGTTAAAGGTTAGAAAAGTGGAATTGGTAATAGAATTGTTGAGTATTTTAATGTGTAAAATTTAGTAGAGGTACGTCACTGTTTGGAAAAATGTCGGAATGGGGGGAAAGTCACGGGTCAAGCTTTTTTGGTCCAGACATCATGCTAGTTGGGAAAAATCGGATGTGAACAAGCCGTGCGAGAGTTGTGCGCCCGCCGCCGAAAGTTTATGTGCTTTGCGCGAAACAAACGAAACGGACGAAGAATTCGAATGAGTGCACCGTGACGTTAGTGAAACTCCTGCCATTGGCAAATGTTTAGAGTTATGGATAATGTTTGGTTAACTCTGAGTGTTTTAACCTTTTCAAAATGATTTTAGCTACTAGGTGAACTAGGTGAAGATATGCAACCAACTATACATTAAGGTTTAATCGCACGTAGAACATGAGAACATGCGAGTGCAATATTTTTAGGTTATTTTGACTTTAACTTGAAATTATAATAGGATATATATTTTTTATAGAAAAATTGTTTAAATATGAAACCTAGATAATTTAATTATCTATTAGAATCTATTTAGTTTATATTTTTATCTTTATTAGTTTAAAAGTTATAAACAAATTAAAAAATAGTGTTTTCTTTAAAGAAACAAAAAATCAAAAAATGACTTACACAAAGGTTATGTTTAAGTTACCTAGGTTAGGTTAGCTTAATAGTGTTTATTTTGTCATCCCTCAATATATATAAACATTCTCAAACTTTAACACGGAAATATAAGTAAAAAAAATCATCCAGATTTCCTGCTGCCTTCAACCCCGCGCACGATTTTATATCTCTATCTTTATATCGCCGACGCCAGCTAGCATCGTAGGTGTATTTTTAGCTTACATCCCAGCAGTTGGCAAAAAGGTTAAGAACTTTTTTAAACTTTTGATGGATTATATTCGATCGCCGCTTGTAAAACGCGCGCGTTCTTCTTATTTCTAATTCAAAGCGCTGCTCGCCGTGCTTCTTCCATTTACTTTTTATTTTTTCTATTCCTCACGGCACGGTTTTTTCTTCGCCTCCCTTTACTTCCCATCCCCCATGATTCCAGAGTTTCTCCACACACACACAGACAATCACACATATATATATATCTACTGGTTTCGCCTCGCTTTAGTTTAGTTACCTATCATCCGAAATAACCGTCTTCTTCTGCGCCGACGACTCAATTCAATTTCGTTCAATTTCATTTCATTCTCGATTCTATAACTCGATGATCAATATCTTCATCGTCAAAAACGCGAATTGCTGCTTGCGCGGAAAACTATTTTTATCGCTTTGTCAATATAAACCAAAACATTCGTTTGTTTTCTGTCCACAAAAAAAAACAAAAACAAAAAACTTGATGTTTTGTAGTTTTTACGGTTAAGTTTGGAGGTTAGAAGTTTTATAAAAATGTAGGTTAAGTTCTCAGCAGTCAGAACTGTCAACTGTCTGATGTTCAAGCCGGAACGAAATTAATTAAAAATTATCTGCATATTGCGTATTCATAAAAATAACCGACGCGTCCAATTTCATTTCTTATTTCTTCTTTCTCTCTCGCAGAAAGCGAAATTGCTTTTTATGGTTTTGCGCCGCGCGAAATCAGAATGATGAACGATTTTTTTTTTATTTTCAAATTAAATTCTTTCGCTTCATTATGAATTTATTTTATTGCAATTTTTTTTTCTATTCCAACATTTGATTAATTTTTTTGGGGATTTTTTTGACCAAAAAATTTTTAATTCTTGTTTGTTTTGTTTTGTTTGTTTAGGAAGCCGACATGGCGATAGCACCAATGACCATAACCTCTGAACGCGAACGAGTTATTGACTTCAGTAAACCCTTCATGTCGTTGGGCATTTCAATCATGATCAAAAAGCCAGTGAAACAAAAACCGAGTGTGTTCAGTTTTTTGAATCCGTTGTCGCGCGAAATTTGGGTCTGCGTCATCTTCAGCTACATTGGTGTTAGTATTGTCCTGTTTACTGTGTCACGGTTTTCACCCTATGAATGGCGACTGCTGCACTTAACCGGAGAACATCGAGATCCTTCCGGGCAGCATGGACATCATGGAAATTCTTTGGCAAATGATTTTAGCATGTTAAATTCAGCTTGGTTTGCGTTGGGAGCTTTTATGCAACAAGGATGTGACATTTCACCAAGGTAATGTTACATAACCTAACATTTCTAGTAAAAAGTTAACCTTACAATTTGTTTGTGTGGTTTTTGTCTGAAAACAGATCAATATCCGGTCGAATTGTGGGCTCTGTATGGTGGTTCTTCACTTTAATTTTGATTTCATCCTACACTGCAAATTTAGCTGCGTTTTTGACAGTTGAACGAATGGTGGCGCCAATCAACTCACCGGAAGACTTGGCATCACAAACGGAAGTGCAATACGGCACTTTGTACCACGGTGCAACATGGGATTTCTTCAGGGTACGTTCTTAATTTTTATTTTATGAATAAACAAATTGTTGTTTCTTTGTTTTTTGTACTTTATGTATTTTGTGTATGTTGGGTTGCATAGCGCTCGCAAATCACGCTCTATTCCAAGATGTGGGAATACATGCACTCGCGCAAGCACGTTTTCGTCAAGTCCTACGACGAAGGCATCCGCAGGGTGCGCAGCTCCAAAGGGAAATATGCGTTACTCATCGAGTCACCGAAGAACGACTACATCAATGAGCGGGAGCCATGCGACACGATGAAAGTGGGCCGTAATTTGGACTCGAAGGGATTCGGTGTTGCTACGCCTCTTGGTTCACCTCTAAGGTAGGCAACACTTGTAACATTTTGCTGTAGAAAAAAAGATAACAAAACCAAAAACAACGTTAGTGGTAGTTTGGTTTGTAATAATTTATGACGAGCGGACTGCGTGCAAACAATGATAATTTACACTCAATTTTCCACGAGTTTCTCGCAAACAGCAGAGCTTGCTGAGGTGCGGGATTTGCGGAGATGCGGCCGGGGAAAACGTGGAAAGCGAAAGCAAAAAATATGTTTTTCTCGTTGTGCGCCTCGCCGGATCCCCCCACGGTTTTAATAAATTATTTTATCTGGTCGCTATCTGTGCAGCACGGCGGGGAGCTCGTTTCGTGTTTCCTTTCTCTTCCTGCGCTCCGTTCCATTCATAGGAGAGCAGCGCCACGCCACCAAAAAAAACCATGTTAACCAGTCGAGTTTACATCAAAGATTAACGTTTCTACTAGATTTAGCTTGAAATTGGTTAAAATCTACCTGAATTGTTTAAGGTTACATCAGTTACGTCATAATATCATGACCAAACATAATAACCAAACACAATAAGGTTAGGTTATTACCACAACGGTTATTTGTAAGTTTTAGTTCGTAATTTTGCCGTTTTTACTTTTAAGTTGTTAATTTTTTGATTTTTTATTATTGTGATTTTTTTAACACCCTGTATGATACTTTTTGGTTGTATTTTTTATTGCCTTATCTAACGCACGCAAGATACTAACGCATTCCGGTTTTCATTTCGGTGGTCGGCCGGTTCCGCAACCGCAGAGGCAGCGGTCGTAACGAGTCTCAGTGAGCGCCCGCACGTACGTTTGCTTCCAAAAAAGCCGCCTCCGCCGTCACTTTTCCATCTCTTCCGACCGACGCGTCTCTAGAGGCACATGATCGCCGTGATAACGCGTCGAGGTGTGTGTCTTGCATCAAGTTAAAGCCGTTATAACCTAAAAGTTAAAAATGGTAACATTTGCAACGTGCGACATCTATCGGTGAAAAACTAAAGGAATAATATTAACTGAAATTAATCGATAATTTATGAAATATTTTACTTTTTAGTTGGTTAATGTTAAGTTTTTGTTTTTTTTCTCTGATTTCAGAGATGCTGTAAATCTAGCCGTGCTGAATCTGAAAGAAAACGGCGAATTGACGAAGCTGACGAATCGATGGTGGTACGATCGCACCGAATGTAAACACGACAAGCAGGTACGTACAGCAGCGTTGGCGGTTGGCGGCGGCTGCGGTGTTTTTATTGCAAACACTTGTAAACGTCGAAATGCCGGCAACGAACGGCTTGTTTATCGGTGTGTCACCGGCGCGCCTCCACCAAACCGTCTGCCATACACTCGGGTGCGCGCAATATCGATGCCGTATCAAATTGAGATATTTCGAGCATAAAATCTTGGATGCAAAAACCCACCCCCTCATGAATATATTCATGTTGGGCGCGCGTTTTAAATTTCCGTAAACCGCAAGCTTTGCGCTGCAATCACGGCCATTTTGAAAACAACCACCACTTTCACAATATATCACATTGTGAAGCAAAATATTTTGTTATATTTTGTGGAAAAGGTAAAAACCAACTCACTGCTAATTTTGTAACTCGTTTCCGGTCTGGCGACCACACCGTCGCGGTAACATGCTCGGGAAAATGGAGGGTGTTGGGGTATGGTGGCTTTTAAACTTTTAATTTATTTAAAACATTCGCCGAAACCGCACACCGGACCGGTAAAAGTTCAATGTAATACGTTTAATCAAATTTTTCCGGCACTGCTGTTCGTTTCGCAGGCCACACCGGTTTGTGGAACGCCCGGCGAATCCACCAAGCGTGCTTATTCAACTGGTGTTAATTAAAACTCGAGGTAAATTTAAACGAAATTATATTTTAAGGTTGAATTACACCCAGGAGATTAGGGAAACAGATTAGATTCACGTGAAGTCGATAGCGGAATCGTTTTTGCAAGGGTTCTAACCGAAAAAGTACCAACGCACGCATAAATATTTTCACGATTTTCTATAATTTTATTCATCAATTTTTTTCCTACAAAGAAAACAAAAGTTTGGATTTAAAATTAATACTTTCAAAGGAAATGTTAAGTTTTAATTTTTTTTTGAAATAATTAATTTTTCACCCTTAAATTGGGGTTGAAAAACAAGGGGTGGATTTTCAGATTTTTGTTTTTTGATTTTTTAGTTTTAGTGCTGAAAATTTCACACTCCCTTAGCGATTTTTCTAAACCATGTTAAACTTGTAATAAAAGCAGATCGGGGGTTGGAATCGTCTGCTTATCTCCGTAACAAGCGGCGGTCGTCTCGCGGTTGTCGCCTTTATCATAGGAAATTCCCTTCTCTCGACATTCTCGGGGTTTTTATGCGCGGTTGGTGCTCGAGCGGATATTTTTTCGGCAGCGCCATCACAAACGAAAATTTAACTCGAGTCGCTGATAGCGCATACAAACCCTCAGCCACCGCCAAGACCAAGATTCGAGACACTTCGACAACCCTTAGATTGTCGTAGTTTTATCCAAGCGTCAAGAATAGCCACGAAAATGAACCACGTCAAAACCCTTGGAAAACCTTCAAGTTTCACCCTTTTCTTGTATTCTCGCCGACGCGGATTTATATTTTTCTGTCTTCCACTGCTACTCCTGCGTCAATATCCTTTTTGTAAGGACGATAGTTTTTGTGGCTCATCGTATTTTTTGTGCCTCTTTTGTGTTTTTTTTTTCTTTTCGTTTTTTTTTATATTTCCAATGATATGGTAGACATGTTGGTGGAGGCGATGTGCATCGATTTCACGCGTGATACAGATGGACTTTATTCCGTTTTGGGGGTGGTTGGTGTTTGGTGTGTTTGCAGGATGCGTCAAGGAACGAATTGTCGTTGAGCAATGTCGCTGGAATATTCTACATACTGATTGGAGGGCTGCTGATCGCATTGTTAGTGGCCCTTATTGAATTCTGCTACAAGTCACACACGGAGGCTACGAGGGCGAAGATTCCACTTAGTGATGCGATGAAGGCCAAAGCACGGCTCACGATTGGTGTTGGCCGAGATATTGACAACGGACGGGTAATTATACAACCAAACATACATTACATGAGCATTTTTTTCGAAAAAATTTAATTCAATTTGTGTTTTCAATTTTGTTTTGTGGCTGTTTCTTTAATTTTTTGATTTGTACATCTAGTTGCCAAGCGGGGGGTGTTCAAGATAGAATCGACCGTTCAAAATCACACTATTGACTTAACATTACTCAACCGATTACTTTAAAGGTGAGATGACACACACACTTTGATGGTATCGCACTAAACCCTCTCTTGAACACCCTGTAGGGTAGATTATTTGTGTGTTTCGTTACCTGTTTTCTTTGTAGATCAAGCAGATGTAATCAAAACATTGCGCACTTTCGTCGTTCGATGATTATGATAAACAAAAGAGCGGCGCGGAATACTGAGGAACAAAAAAAATTGAAAGCATTTTCGTGTTTTGCATATTGTAACGACTTTACTCATCACTTTTCTTCCTTTTGTATTATGTGTTTTTGGTGTACATTTCGTTGCATTAATTTTAATTTTAATTTTGATTTTGTTTTTGTCAGTGAAATGGAATGCGAGGGAGCTACCGATGTGTCATTAGCGATTAAGGTAAATAATATCATTTTTGACGATCAATGTTTTTGATCTTTGCTCGTTTTTTATCTCTCGCATTTTCACTGGGTCATTCATTTTATTCATTTTGTTCATTTTGTTCATTTTGTTCATTTTGTGCTACTGCGCTTGCGCATTTACGAAACTGTCATAATTTATGGATTTGGGGCTACTGCGCATGCGCAGTATGACGAAAAAAATCCTTACTCTTAGTTTTTTTGTCTTGTGTTTTCTGTTGAACAAAGTTTTTTTGTGAGTTTGAGAAAAAAATACTTGTCCTACATAAATGTAACTCGTGGTCGGCGGACGTGCTCGCAGAAAACTCCACCTCCAGCAACTACGACTTTTTGGCCGCCTTCCGTGAGAGTTGTCGCAGCGCCCTTTAAGTTTAACGCTCGGCGTGCGCGACCCGCCCGACCGGCAAATACATAAATAAATCTTTGATATTGCGCCAAAAAGGAGGCCCCAAAAGGGTGGGTTTTGTGCTGTTCCTGCTGCTTCTAGCCCCTTTTCTTTATTATCACAGGGCGCGCCCACCTTTGGTCCCCGTTTTGAGATTTTATCTGCGCTGGATAATAATAAATTAATAACTTGTACTTGGCGATTTACGAATTAAAGTTTTAAAGTTTTAAAACTAAAATTACAAAACTAGGTGAGATAACAAAAACAAGTCTATAAATAGTTCGTTTTAATCTGCGTTTGAGTGATGAGCGATGAATGATGAATGTAAAATTCTAAAGGTCAGAAAGAAGAAATTCTTATTCCAGGAATCCGAGATCTTTTTGTTTTGTCCTTATGACTTTCCAAGTGTACGTACGTTGTGTTTCAGTTGGCGTTCTTTTTTATTCTAGTTTTTGTTGCTTCTGTTTGCTCGGGGAGAAAATCTTTTGGCGGAAAATAGACGCTCCGCGTTTAGTTACACGCTTGTTGACGCAAACTTTATGCATGTATAGTTGATGAGAACGAAGCGCGCTGCGATGCATCGTAAAGTCACGAAGAGTCCTGACTGCTGACTCCGAAGACTCCCAACCGAAAAGCTAAAAGCTTCCACTATTCCTTGTGTATCTTGTGTATAAGCTTGTCTTGCTTGGGATAGTGAGGAAAAGGTGAAAACCTTTGAATAGTATCTCTTGGTTGCGCGGAGAGATACGGCGGAGTTCGTCCCGCCGCGTCGTGCATAAAGCTCGGGGATAGAGATCGACCCGTTTCTGCCACCGCCCTCAACTCGTTTCGACTGTGCCTGTGACGTCATGCGACGAGCAAAGTTAGGGTCAAACGAACGTGTAAATTAAAGCGGAGCACCGATGACGTCAATGTACGTACAAGTGCGCATACACTCCTGTTTGTTCTGGCAGGACACCACCGGGATAGGAAGGATGGTCGTAAACGAGCGACGAGCGCGGACGTGGTACATGCGCAAATTTAAAAGGACACGAATGGAATTTTTTTGAATAGCTTGCGACTCTACTCCACAGTGGTGTGAGGAAATAGGGGATGAAAAGTAAGAGCGTGAATATGGCAAGTGCCACTAATAATCAACGATATAACGAACGACGGACGGGACGCACTCGAATATTCCATTTTCACACACACACCATTGCTGCTTTTTTATGAACACGACGCTTTATTACTGTCTGTTATTGTACTTTGTTTGTGCACTCTTTTGTGTACTTGATATTATATATGAAAACAAGTATTGGGTTTGCGCTACTGCGCATGCGCAATAGACACACTGCACATTTACCACGAACAAATTTATTGATATTATTTACTAATAATTAATTTTTGTTTCTGTTTGTTTGTTTGTATTTTAATTTAGATCTTTGATTCGATTGTATCAATGTTTAATGTTGGTGTGTGAATGTGTCATTTAATTGTGTTCCAGTATTACACGCCTGCGAATCAGATCGCTGGTGCTAACGAACAGGAACAGCCGCATAGTAACACGCACACTCAAGTATGAAATGTCGCGAATTGAAGCGACCGCGCCACTGCCGTTTGCAGCCGCCCCTTCACAACAATAACAACTGTAACCAACACGGCAAAGGCGGATGTTGACTCGTCGAACAGCAGCAACTAAACTTCAATAATAACACTTTCAACTTAACAACAACCAGACCTGCGATACGAGAAGCCAAATAATAACCATTTTGATGTTATGGTTATTATTTGAACGGTCGGTATTGAGGTTATGAATTATTGGATTTATTGAATAAATTGATAACAAAACAACAAGAATCAAAAGAAAACCAAAGCGTATTAAATGCAAAATTAATATTAATGCGAGAGGCACACGCCCTCTTGCGGTGTGCGGTGCGAGCAAGAGCATATCTTTTTAATTAAATGTAAAACGTTTTTACCTATTGTAGTGATTATTATACATACATTGTACGACATGATACACACACTCCACATTAAACTATAAATCATACAAAATGACACTAATAAACTGAAGATATGTAAGTTTAAGGGCCTATGAATCAAGTTTTAGACGTTTGTGATTGGTTGGATTGGTTAGAGGGCGTTACCTTTTGATGAGGTTAGCCAATATACAAGATTTATACTGAATCATCTAAATTTAATTTAAAACTTGATTCTATGGACCTTAATTGGTACATGACAAGACAGAGACAAACGTAATATTACTGAATATTAAGAATGAGGCAACAGAACAGGACATCATATGTGAATAATCAAGACTTTTTTGTCATGTTAGGAATGTGGCCACAATTAAAATATAACTTGTTTGTTGTATATAATTAATATGTTTACTTATTATTCAACCAAATTCCTTAGTATCCTTTTAGGGGTTGTATTTTTTTAGATCAGGGAGACCCAGATATTGGTAAGTGTTTAATATAAAGTTTTATGTTTTCAAAAGTTATGTAGTAACTTTAGCGCCATCTGGGAAGCACAATTTTAAAGATATAGCATTATACTAAATTTAGGGTTAAAGATAATTTATTTGGCTATAATTTGGCTGAAACAGAATTTAAAAATTTTAATTTGTTTAGAAGTTATTGGCAAAAATATAAACAATTACAACTTTAGTAGTTTTCTCTGCAGTAGTATAGTGTGGCAGGGGTGTGACTTTGCACCTAACGTGATAAGTGCGAGAGAGACAGATGCTTACTTTAAGATTTTAAAATTTTATCATTTTTTGTTTAAGTTCCCTGTTTTATTTTTTTTCTGTAACACGGTGACATTTGTAAAACGTGTGAATGTAACATCCTAGTTGAGAATCGTGTAACGCTGGCATGTTCGTTTCGGGACGAAGCTATTAATAAAACACGATGTACACGGCCGTCATCAGCGCGCCGCATAATGGGATCGCGCCTGGTCAAGCTCGAACGTGTTAACTTCAAAGCGAACGAGGTGGGAGAACGGGGATGTGGCGGATTCCGCACGGTCGAGCGAAATTAATGTGCGCTGGACGAACACATAACGTAAGATTATTACACACGGCAACATAACATGACATTTTCACAACAATGAAATATTCTCAAATGCCCTGGTCCTAGCTTGCATTTCAGAGCGGCCTATTGAGTGTGGTGCGCATGCGTGCTTCCATGACTGGTGCATTTTGATGGCGGTTTGATGTGATATCACTCAAAGTGAAAAAGTTGTATAGTTTTGAAGTGTATGAGGGGTATAAATTGTTGTTCTAAGTACATTTTGAGCTCGCAAGGGGGTAGTTTATTGAAGTTCGTGTACGAGGTCGTTCGAAACATAATAGCAGGTTGCGCACGACGGCAAGGTCCCCGCGGCACGATATGTCGTGCATGCGGTGGGCGCATGGAGTCGTTATGCGACGAGACGCGGGCGTTGTTTTTTCCGTTTCGCGTTTCGCCGGTTTCCGTGATTCTGGCGGCAAGAGTCTGCAATTACAATTAGACAAAGATCGGCAGCGGCGTGCACGAGTGCCGCATTGTTGACGTTCTTGACGTTTTCTCTCAACCTGCTGCGGTCGAGTGGTAAATGAGCACTTTTTTGGTAATATGCATATTGGAGTGGTTGGAAAGGAAGCGGCGAGACGCACTTGATGCTGAAGCTTCGGGGTGGTTTCAGAAGTGGTTGTAGACTCATCGACTTCCTTTTGTTCGATGCATTCGGTCGCGATGCGGCGCGCTTGAGTGCTCGACAACGTGTTGAACGCTGTTTCCACCGCCGGTGCCGCCGCCGTTGCCAGAGGCATAATTGAAGCAATCAGTAAGATATGGTGTGTGTGTGTGTGTTTGCGAGTGTTGGTGGAGGTGCGTGCGGCCGACTCGACGGAAGAGAGTCGAGTGAGAGCCGAGTGGGCTAAGCAAGGCGCGTTTGGCTCGGCTCGGGGCGCGGTGGTATTGATTGGGCGGCAAAGGCGGCACAAGCAGCAAGGTGCTGCCCGGTTCGCGGCTGCGTGCGCCGAATGTAGGCCAAGTTGTGCGCTCGGCTCCGGCCGCCCCCAGGTCAGGGTAAACAGAGACATACGCGCGCCGCCGCCGCGATTATTTCGCACATGCGGAGAGGGGGTGGCGGTGTGTGCTCGCTCGCTCGCCACCATGCGCAATGGGGCACGCAGCCGGCCGGGCCCAGAGACCACTCCTAGTGTCGGCGTCGAGCGCGACACAACACACAACGCCGGACGGAGCGACGACCGTGCCTGCCGCTGCCGCCGCTCCTCTGCTGGAGGCGGACGTGCGTGAGTCCGACCGCGGGTGGTGCGACCTGTGCGACGACCTGTGCGACGACTGCCAGCGCCGATGATGTCCACGCCGACGACGCGGCGGCTGCTATGACGGGGTGCACGCGAACGCGAGGGCACGTGTAGCTGCCCCCAGGCGATGGGGCCCAACCGGGTGGTGTGGCCAGCCGCGTTGCTGGTCCTCGCCCTACCATGGGCCACTGCCGGGTAAGTCAAACTGCCAAACTCCCAAAACCCAAGCTCAAACTCCCAAAACACTCCACCCAAAAATTAACCATAACCACAACCACCTCAATCCACCCCACAACCCTTAAACACTAAAAACTTAAACCAACAAGAAAAAATCCACGATGTGCAGTTAGAAACGTGAAAAATGGTGATTAAATAATCCATGATCGAGCGGACTTCGATTCACGGCGAGGGAACTGCAGCATTGACCAACATTGACCGAGTGAGCGATGGGGAACCTTGACTTGTAAATGTAGTGCCCATTAATTATTAATATCCGTTGCATTTGTATACACTACCAGTTCGATTCGTTCCCGGACGGGCCATGGAAAACCATCTACCATTATAATGCTATTAGTGAATACGCCCTGTCCTCGAAGAAGAACACGAACAAACATCAAAGTGTCATCAACAAACCAACAAACTCCAATCCCATCAACAATCAATCCAACGTAACGCTACGTAACCAGCTAAAATGTAAATTGTGAAAAGACATTCCTGTGTAAAATGTGAACGTGATGATATGACTAAATAATCTCGGTCGTCACCTGTATAAAGTGCCTGAGGAGCAGCTTAAATGGAAAAATTAATAAATCAGTGACGTGCCGTTAATCTTTGAAGCGTAACACGGCGAGGGGCATTAATAATGAAAGAAAACAGTAAACGAGCGCGTCCCAAGAACGGGCCCCGAGCAAAGATGCGAGTGGGTGGCGGCGACAACGTCCCGAGCCGAGCGGACCCGAACCTCAACGCGCCCGAGAGTTTGGAAACACACCCTGTTGTTTTGCTTTGTTTGGCAAGGGGTCAGATCGAGGACGACCTAGGGAGCTCTCCAGGCTCCTACACACGCTGGACCAAACCCAACCCAATGGAATCTTCAATTCGACACTAGGCTATGCATAAAGGATTTTAATATGAATATGAAACAATCCTGGAAACAACCAGGTTGGAATTTGCTCAACAAAGAAGTTATACACAAAGAAATGACGTCACAAAGCATCAAATTGGTAAATATCTGTTTGTACAGATTTTAAGGGCCTGGTGAAAACAAAGAAATAGAATTGGGAGTCTGAGCACGCAGGGATTTACTGCTTGGGTATTGACGCACCCCCAACCGTTTGGAAGATTTCTAGCTAGTTAGCTAGTCCTCTCTGATTCCTCTGTTTGGTGCAATAAACAAGACTTTACGATCTTGTTGATTATGATAAATTTGTGTGGTTTTGTGGGGGGTGTTAAAATAGATTTGATGCAAGGACTTTGTTTCATCTAAAAGAAAGTGGAAATCCTGACATTCCTTTGTAATGTTGCTTTGTTTTGTGTGGATGATTGATGGTTGGTGGTTTATTTTAGGCCTGCAACGGGGGGCGGCAGTTTTCTGGGCGACGTGAACATATCCGCCATCCTCGATTCCTTCAGCGTCAGCTACGACAAGAGAGTAAGACCCAACTACGGAGGTAAGCAAGCCGTCGTTGGTGAACGCGGACCCTTTTCGCTCAAATTCCGTAGTCTTGCGATATATATGAATATCTGCCATGATAACCGACCGTTTTTGAACGTCTTATCTCTATTTACTCTATTACTTCTTCTCCCCCTACCCCGTTTTTGTTTGTTTTGATTTGGCAAAGTCGCCGCCGAAAGTGATCCCTTTTCGTTTTCGAGTCAAAAATCTAAGTGTAGAGCTTCTCCCGCTTTGAACATTTGGTCTCTCTATCTCTCTGTGTCTGTATCGAAGAGTCGCCGCCGTGGCGTAGCGACGGAGCGCATGATGGACGGCCGCGGCACGGGTCGACGATTTGTCCCGCGCCGGGGGCAGCGCCGCGCGTTGATTGAGATAAAGCGGCGGCGGGTTTCGGCGGCACGACGACGGCGGCCCGGCCCAGGGTGGGGCTCGAGATCGATGGCGGTCGTGTGCCGCCGTTTCTACTGCTGCTGCTCCTGCTGCTGCTGCTGCTGCCTAGCGACGTATCGCGCGCTCCGCCGCCGCGCTACTCGCGGACCATCCGCGTGCGCGCGTCTCGCTCGCACGCTCGCATCTCCAGACCGCCATTCTGCTCCCAGCCGCCGCCGACCGGGGTGTACAGAGAGGACCGGGCCGGGCCCGCCCGGCTCGGCTGCTCGCATCTCTCGTTGCGAACGCACGACCACTCATGCGAACGTGGTGACGTACTTTCAGGTCAGCCCGTCGAGGTCGGGATCACCATGTACGTGCTGAGTATCAGCTCCCTATCCGAAGTGAAAATGGTACTGATATAACTACTTTTTTATACCGTTTGTTTTCAATTTTTTGTTGCTCTGTTTTTTGAACTTTTATTATTCCTGCTATGAAACTAGTTTACTTAACAACAACAAACCGACTCATTTTTGGTACCCACTTTCTTTCTTTTGTCTCTCTACCACCCAGGTTTCACTATTTTTGTTTTCAATTCAGCAGCCAACCACCATAGTTGCATCTTTGAACGAAAGTTTACCTTGTTTTTTACTTACCTTTCGATTTCTTCCGATTTGAGTTGTTTTTTGGCCGACACATGAGAGGATATTTTTGTTGACGCTCCGAAACTTTTAGCACGCCCGCACCCTGGACCCACCGCTATCCTGATTTAGTAACAATAATGTGAAGTCGATGATAACGCGCGCTGGCACTCTTTGGCGGCCTGGGGTTGGCGGGCATTTTCTCTGTCTCTCTGTGAACAACCGGCAAACCATAATGAACATAATCAATGCAATCTCTGATACGCTTTGCAGGCCCGCCCGTCGTGGTGGGAGTGACAATGTACGTGCTGAGCATCAGCTCGCTGTCCGAGGTTCAAATGGTATAGCATCGGACCCAAAAAACCGTATCCGTCAAACACTTTGTGGTTGATCTCTATTTTTATGTGTGTGTGGTTCGATGTTGACGAAATTCTGTGCGCCCCAAAAACCACCAATCCAAAGACCTTCAGACCCCCCTACATTTTCTTCAAAACTCTTAAAGTTCCGGCACTTTGTTCAAGCACAGAAAGCCCGGCCAGGGACCATCACAACCCCCCCGCACCCAGGGCGGTTAAAACCTGGCTCACTTTGGCTTTCTGGTCAAAACCTTTTTGTGGTTGAACAAACCAATAGAATAGAGAACAAAAAAACGCAGGCTGTGAATTACATATATGTTCATGTGTGTGGGGAAAAAGTGGGGCAGGCTGGCAGGCCTAGGGCGCACGTTCGTGCGCGGTTGGCCACGACGATGATTTGGTTTTCATATCGGCGCGCCCGAATACGAACACGATTTATCAATGCAAACATAAATTGCGGTTGCAGGCCCCCCCGTGGAGGTGGGAGTCACCATGTATGTGCTCAGTATCAGCTCCGTCTCCGAGGTTCTCATGGTACATATCTTATTACGATTAATATACATACTATATAATTGAACCTAACCTATAAATATATCTCTCTCTATATATATATATTGAATATATACATGAGCAGTCTGCAAATTTGACTTGTACGTGTTGTGACTGACCAGAATACACCTTTCTCTTATTGTATACGTGTGTGTATACACAAGTGTGTTTACTATATAATCTATATATGAAGCGTCGCACCATCTGGCGGGACTAATCCGTACCGGACCAAAATGACGTACTGAATGTGTGTACTGTGTGTATGTCGCAGTCTTGAATACTTGGACTGTGTGCATGGCCTCTTCAGTCTGTGCTGGCTTTGTATATTTATAATAATCAACGTGACCAATCAAAACCAAAAAATGGGTATAACCTCAAAATTTTGACATAACCCAGCCAAAAACAACGCGAATCTAATACATATTTTTAACTTACATAACTATCGTTGATTGTGTTGTGACATATTCCATTCTGTATCATCACGTATCTCAATGAATTGCGTCCAATTGAGAGCAAATGATAACTAAACCCGAGCAAATTAAAAGGGGCGTGAGAGTCCCCCGTCCGGATATTTACTTACACACACTTTTTGACAGTCCGTCCGAATACCAGCCGATCGGCATCATCAGATCGCCGACCGAAACAAAAACGCAACGGGTTCGAGACCCCGATGATGTGAAACCAAATCGAAAGGTTTTAAGGTCACCGCAGAACGTGACCCTGGCCTGCCCCCCCTTACTCTCTCTCTCTCTCTTTCTTACTTTCTATCTATCTGTCTCTTATCTGTAAACTCTATCCGCCAGCTCTCGTTGTCGAGCGCGCGTTATCCGCACTCCTTTTGTTTTTCTCGATATTTGTATGTCAGATTCGATACAACGAGCTTAAACATAACCTATTCAACCATATACCTTAAACCACCACCACCTAGATGGCGTTCCTTGTAATCCGCTTTCGTTGGGCTCGGTGTGAAACAAAAAACCTTGCACACAATCCCATCAATTCCCCAATCAAGATAAGTAAATGCCTCAGTGTCGGCATTCGGCATGTTTTGCATGTGAGATAACCTTAAAATTCGTCTGATTTCCACTTTGATGATTTTAGTACCAAATCCTTTTTAGACCACCAGTAAATTGCACCTCGACATAACCTTTCTGTTGTTTAACCACAAGCTCAAACTCGAAAATCATCTCGAGCCCATAAATACTTGAAGCATTCCATTGTCAGCACATCTCGTTGGTGTGGCACGTGTGCCAGAGGCCATGCATATTTAGCACCAAGCAGGAGCTAACTTTGCTGGCCTCGAGCCAACCCCATCCACCACCACAAACGTCGAAATTCTCAATTATCCTAGTGGACAAAATCTCAATTCATCATTATCTCATATTAGTTTTCATACCATTTGCAACAACGATTATCAAATTTTAGTATAAACTTTTTATAACCTTGATTACCTTCACCTTGAAGACCAACCACCACCACCGTCGTCCGATAACATAAAAATCGAAGTGTAATTGTACTATAATTTATCGAGACACGTATGTGTTTGCATGTGATGGAATTCAATGTGTTCCATGTGACCAATGTGTAAATGTACAAATGCATGTTAGTGATGGTGCGAATGGCGCCATCTATGACCGAGGAGCGCCGATATCGCACCATCTGCTTGTGCTTACTTACGCCTCATCGTCGCATGGCTTCGAAATCGTAATTCGTGTTGGTTGTGCCAATATTTACTGTCGTCGAGCGCGGGCATCGATTACTTCTAAATCATCGACAAATGTTGACGCGCCTGTCAACGCGCGGGAAACAAACACCGCCGAGAGCGCCCTCGACTCTTGGAAACCACTCGACGGCAGTAAATATTCGCTGCATTTAGCAAATATGTACATATTCGACAAATGCTGTTGTACGTGTAAGTTTGTAGCAAACAGATAAAAACTCTCTTCTTTTTTGCTCACTCTCTGAATGAAAATCGATGCGCACTCAGCGTCGCAAGACGCTGAGACGCGCTGAGATAATCACAAAGAACAAACACACACACACACACACTGTAAAGCTATTAGAAACGATACAGTACACAGACACACGTTTTGTCAAGTCTTAGATTGGTTTGCTAATCTCTTCCTGTTTTACTTGCGCGCGGAATATCAAAAGGACTTCACACTGGATTTTTACTTTCGACAATTCTGGACCGATCCGCGGCTCGCGTTCCGCAAGCGGCCCGGCGTCGAGACGCTCTCCGTGGGCTCCGAATTTATCAAGAACATCTGGGTCCCGGACACGTTCTTCGTCAATGAGAAACAGTCGTACTTCCACATTGCAACCACGTCAAACGAGTTCATTCGAATTCATCACTCGGGATCGATTACTCGAAGTATTCGGTAAGTTGAAACCTCCATAACCTAAAAAACCACATGTCAAAAATTTACATGTCAAAGGCGCACCAAACAAGATTCTAACCTCAAAAAATTTTAACGTTACATTTCATGATTTGTACCAATCAAAACATTGATTGAATACTAACATAACCTAAAATCTTCATATTAAAGGTTATGTTCTATAACCAAAACATAACTTAACCTTAAAATGTTTCCAGATTAACTATAACAGCATCCTGTCCCATGAATCTACAGTATTTTCCCATGGATCGACAATTATGCCACATAGAGATAGAAAGTTGTAAGTACAATAACCAAAATCAATAACTACTTATTTATTATCTAATTATAATAATTAATAATCAAAGTTTAAACAATTTGAACATGAATTAATTAAAAGCTGTAAACACATAACCTTCAATTGTAATTACAAAACGTGTTTATAGCTTTTGGTTAAAAGAAAAAATTGTGATTTGTGCGCGTGCGCTTTCTATTCTTCTCTTTGTAAATTATTTCAAAATAAACCACTACGTTTTTAGTTGAAAATTAGTAATAATCAATAACATAACCAACAAATTTTCAAATATTACTAAGTTGGGTTATTTTTTTAGGTTATTTTGACTGTTTGAGGTTAATTTATAAGTTTAAGGTTATGTTAACGTTGATTGTTATTAATTAGCAAACAAAAAACGTATACTTGAAAGCTTTATAATATAACGCCGTGTTTGTGTTGAATTGAATGGAATTTAACCACAAATTTACCAACGTGCGCAACACATAACCTCAAAAAAATATATTTGCGACTATATACGTGCAATTTCTAAATAAATCTATTTCGTTTATAAGTGGCCATCAAAAGCTACCTGTGTGCGTGCTTTTGTGCAATGAATCACGCGAAAACCTATTATGTGTCTATTTCAACGTTAGGGGTGGGTGTACGCGCACGTGCACCACATTCAAGTCAATATCAATCGACAAGATTTAACTCCACGTGCAAAACTCTAAACAACTAACGCCATCTGTTAATGTTAATGAATTACAATTGTTATCAATAGATGGCGTTAGTTGTGTTTGTTGTGTTTTTTGTCGATTGTGGACATAATCTTTGTCTGGGTTTGTGATAAAGCACGAAAACGCACAGATAACTCTTGATCCAATCTATTTCTGTGCTGACACGGGCTTCCGCAGCCGCATTCTCTCTCCTCAAATACAATTTTGATTATTTTCGTTCGTTTTTCTTTTCTGTTTTGTTGAAATTTTTGATTTACCTACAACAACAAAAAAATTGTGGATTTTGTGACGTTGTGTGACTTTGAAGCAAACACATTTAAATTCAGTGTGTGTGTGGGTTGGTTGCGGTCTCCTTCTCGTATACAGCACTCGCGGAAGGACCCAAAAATGAACGCCACGACACAAGACAAAACAACCGTCTCGAACTGACGTGTGAGCGTATGTTGTTGCCGCAACGACTAACCCCCCAAAACTCGAATCAAATCTAACCGTAACTGAACGCTGCGTGTGCGAGCAAAATAACAGCGCAATACTTGCTAGTTGCTCCTCACCACCAGGTGGCGCACCACTTCGTCAAGAACACTGGAGTGACGCCCGGCCGGCAAACCCACAAACAGTCGTGTGAGCATGATTGCCTATACTTACAACATCAATTTCATTTTGTATTATTTGTTTTTTTGTTTTCGATTAGAAAAAAACAAACTAAAGCATGTTTATAACCTTAAAAGTATAACCTCAAAAACGTTCAATACAGTAGTAGTATGGTATGATTGATAACGTTTTGTTTAACCTAAAATTTATTTTTTTGTAAACTACCAAATGATTTCATGTTCGAGCGTACTTGGTTGGTACGCACGTCCTTTATTCACGCTTTTTGACGCTAGATTCGCACGCCATGTTCTTGTCGAACAACATATGTACGTGTAGATAGTTCTCTGCTATCATCATCATCACCAAAACCCTTTAAATGATGACGGAAGCTAATGATAAGCGCGCACGAAAACGCAACCCATGTCGAACATGGCGTTCCGGCTCATCTATTATTACAATACCGAACGCGACGACTCAGCTTTGCACGTGGCTTGCCTGCTTTTACCACCATTTTGTATTTCTGTGTGTTGTACACAATTCACACCCGTCCCAAACCAGCAACAACAACAACAAAACAAACGTGTGCAAGTGTTGTAGTCATGTATAGTCTTGTAGTTTGGTTATGTTTTGTCAAACACGACACGAAGTTATCTACATTTTCTTTTTGGTTATGAACAAAGCAATCTAGTACATTGTGGTTAACGGATAAACGACATAACCTCCAAAATGTACAACCATTTTGATCTATTTCGAGTTTTTATGGTGTTTATGTCAATAAAACCGCTCACCACTACTAGATGTCAGTGTGTTTTGTGTTTTATGTTTTCTTGTGTTACCATTTGATCATTCTTTTGTTGTCATTGATGTGTTGTCAAGTCCCAAAAGTAGAAAATGGCGGTTACTTTTGGGACTTTGCGGCGCTGTGTCGAAAGAAAAAGAACTCAATGTGAGTTAGTTTCGAATGACGGGTGCTTTGTCTGTTCTGGCGGCCGGGTTAGTCGGGTATACGATGCGAGACATCCGCTATAAATGGAATTCCGGCTCAAAGAGTGTCGGCATTAGCAACGAGGTGGAGCTGCCACAGTTCCGAGTGCTGGGCCACCGGCAGAGGGCGACCGTAATTAACCTGACCACAGGTAACCATCGAACCTAACCACAAAACCAAAAAACCACAACCACCAAAATCACCACAACCAAAGCAAAACTTTATAATAACAAAACAACGCAAAATCCGCACATCGGATTCGAGCAATAACAACAACAAATTCACAACCAATCCGATGCAACTGATTGTGTATGACTTTTCAGTGTTTGGTGCTTTATAACCTCAACTTACCTATCACCCTAACCTCACTTCTGAACTTCTTGATTATAAACTACTGCTTAAATTTACGTTTGTACCTTAATTTTATTTTCAAATATAATATTTGGTATAATTTATTGACCTTAATGATCTTGATTGATCTTAAATCCCGTTTGGTTTGATACGGCTGCGGAAAAATGCCTTGTCTGATAAAACACGTTTGAAAACAATGAGCGATTAGCAGTTGGCACTGGCTTGTGATTGCAGTCGGTTACACCATGCGGGATATCCGCTATAAATGGAATGAGGGCCCTAATTCGGTAGGGGTGTCCAACGAGGTATCGCTTCCCCAGTTTAAGGTGCTCGGGCACAGGCAGAGGGCCATGGAGATCAGCCTTACCACAGGTACCTGACCCGACCACCCCCCCCCCCTCTCAACTACCAATTTTATTTATCATTATCATTAGATTCAACAACTTAACATCAATACAACCCTTAAAGCTATAACTAGTAGTTTGATCATTAATTTAGTCTAGTTCAGTAGATTTTTTCGTCTTAACCAATTGAATGCCATTACTTTTACTTATGTGATTCATACTGGTCTTAAGAATCCATAATTGCATGCTTCAAATGCTTCAAAACTCTTCAAATCCCTGAAGGGTTTTCCGAGTTTTCAAGACGTCATTCAGATACTTGAAATTCGCGCGATACTCAAACTCTCATCATCAAAGTCGACCGAACTCATTTCATCGTTAACCACTTGACAAACAAAACCCCCTCTTTTAATTACCGCATGAACGTATAACCTCAAAAGCATTTGTTTTGCT
>JARJDS010013276.1:0-13118 GCA_030264155.1 Atheta pasadenae | reverse complement strand
TGTAAAGTTGAGTATTCCATCTCTGGGTTATTGTAAAATTCTTGCTGTCCTTGCATTGGTACTGATTGGTTTGGCCAGTAATCACCTACACTTGAAGTATTGAAAGCCATTTTTTACGTTTCCAAAAGGTCTTTGCGTGTTTTGTTACTAATTTTGTGATGAAATTATGATTTTTGTTGCTAATTTTAACCGGACAAAAAGTTGGAGTTGAAATGACACTATTTGACAGCTGTTGTCATGCTTTACGCATGCGCAGTATAGAATTAAATCTTATTTCTTAGTTTTTCTGAATTATAACACAAATTCAACACTTATAAGTTTAAAAATCTAATAGAAAACTTTGCTTTAATTAAGTTTTAATCATTTTTATATTAAACCTTCAAAGGTTTTAATTGAATGTAATTGAACTTGTCAATAATTAACGTGTTAGTTGAGTTGCAAACTAATACTGAGTAAAGTTAACTAAAAACTGAGTTTATAAACAAAATAAAAGGTAAATAATATTTATTTTGTGTTAATTTATTAAGAACCTCATAAATAATAATCAGTTCTTGTTTATTTTGGTTGTTAAATAACTTTGTAGCAAAATTGCATGGGCGTGTTGTGTTTAGGTTAATAATGCAACACGTAAATAGCACAGGGACGTATTAATTATTTTTTAATTGAATTTTTAGTAAAACCATGAATATAGGAACTAATAATTTACCTATAGTAATAATTGGTGCGGGAATGGCTGGTTTAGGTGCTGGTTTAACTTTAACATCCAACAAAAACACAAATTTTTTTATTTTCGAAGCACAAAACCGTCCTGGAGGACGTATTTTAACCTTAAAAGTTAATAATAGCATTATAGAATTAGGTGCACAATGGGTACACGGCACTGACACTGATTTGTACAATATCCTACAAAAACATAACCTAATTCACGATCAAACCTCTGATGAAGGGTTAGGTCTTTACGTACGCGATGATGGTTATGTCATTGATGATTTTTTGGTTAAAAAAGTCGATTTTCAAGTTGGTAAAATTTTAACCGAATGCGAAACTTTTGTAGATATTGTAACAAATTCCTCAGTGGGTGAATTTCTAACCAACAAATTCCAAGAGTTTTTAACCTCTGAGGATTGTTCTGAAGAAGATAGAACTTTAATGGAGGAATTGTTTGATTGGCATGTAAGGTTTCAAGTCATTGATAATTCGTGTAAAGACTTAAATAACTTATCTCTAAAAGAATGGGGGCGGTATTCTTGTTTGGGTAAAGATGGCCAACAGCATATCAACATAAAAGGAGGTTATGGTGCGTTAATTGACGTATTGATTAAAACACTACCGGAAAATGTGGTTGAGTATAATAAAGTAGTGGAAAATATTGAGATTTTAAGTTCGGGGGACGTGTCTATAAAATGCGAAGATGGAAGTCTAACTTACGCGTCATCAGTGATTGTCACGTGTTCAATAGGTGTGTTAAAAGGTTTTAAAGCTATGGAAAGTTTGTTACCCGTACGTACGAAAACATTAATTGAAAATATGGGTTTTGATGGAATGGGAAAAGTTTTTTTGGAGTTTGACAGTAAATGGTGGGGGAATAACATTGAAGGTTATCAATTAATATGGCGTAAGGATCAAAACACGTGTAAAAAGTTTCCTGATTGGTTGAGACATTTGAGTGGGTTTGAAATGGTTTTAGACCAACCTAACATGCTAATGACTTGGGTTGGTCATTTTGGGGTTAGAAAAATGGAGGAAACTGAGGAAGAAACAATTGGTGAACAATGTGTGTTACTCTTAAGACACTTTTTAAAAGATGACAACGTTCCATTACCTATTAAAGTCTACAAGTATGTTTTACATTGAAAACTTCACTAATGTTATGGTTTTGAGGTTATGTTTTGTTCAAGGTCGTCCTGGTTAACAAATAATCACGTGAAAGGTGCATACAGTCATTCAACGGTTGAAACAGACACAGAACTATTACCTCCTGGTGAAATTTTGAGTAAACCAATTGTGGATGAACATCAAGTGCCTAAAATATATTTGGCTGGGGAAGCTATACATGAATCGCATTTTTCGACAACGCACGGAGCTTTTGAGTCCGGACAAATACAAACACGTAAATTACTTGGGTTTTTAAACAAAACTACAACAAATTGATATTGTAATCATTCAAAATAAAGAATTTATTAATAATAAATTTTATTTTATTTTAGTCACGTAATGTACTATTAAACACCTTTGTAGAAACGACTGTAGAGGGCGCTGAAAGCACTTTAGAAAAACGCAACAGCATGCAACAGCGCTAGTAGTAAAAGTTATTGACATCTGTCGTTGAGCCGAGAAAGGCGGGCGCCATTATTGTGCGTTATTGATTGTTGTGCTTGCGGTGCTTTTATTCAAGCTCTAAATAAATTACGAAATATAATCTGCCTTCAAAATATTATTTATGAATTGTTATAGTGCACGCTGAGCGATCATGACGACGTTTCAAGAAATTCAAGAATCAACGTTAAACGGCAAACAAGTAAGTTAATTTTCATACTTTCCGTTCTAATTTAATAAATGATTAATATTTCCATAGGAAAATGATAATCACAACGACATTGAGCCTCCTGCACCCGGCACAGAAGAACCACCGATTAAAAAAGTTAAAATTGAACCAGCACCTGGTAAGTCTTAAAGTTATGAACCATGCTTTCCCTAACAGAAACCAGTACGAAATGTTTCTGATCCTTACATACAAAATCTGTACAATGTACCCACAAATATCATAAAATAATAATTTGAATTAATTAAGTAATAAGTTAAAAAGTTTATCATAACAAGGAGACCTCATGTTACTTGACTAATGTGCGTTGTTTCGGTCTGCTTGAGATGTTGCAGAGGTTGAACTCGACTGGTTACTCGGTACTGTCGCCAGATGTGCTTGTGCTGTAACCGTTTTCCACCACGGTTACATGGTAGGACATTATCACAGTGACAAAAGCAGTTTAAACATGCACCACTATGACTATTATTATTATTATAAATTTGATATCAATTTTGTTAAAGCGCTACAAACTGAATTTTGTTTCATTTCACTCTTATATGATCGAAGATCTCAATTATATTGGCGCATGTTTAATTTTTGTTTATTTTATTTAGTTATTAATTGATTTGGCGTTGACTGTGTGTCACAATGCAACAAAATTGAAGCGCGTCGTTGTGTTTACTAGTCCATTTCTATTTTCTTTGTGTTTCCAGATATACTAGGTGATCCGTTGCGTTAAAAATTAGTTGAAACCAGCAGCAGAACAACCACAAATTGAACCCAAAACAAAACAATATTGTTATTGAACTTTGTATGATTGACTTTAATCAACCAGCATTTTGTTTTTGATTTCAGGTTCTGCCCTTTACTTGTCTCTTATTGTGAACATAACCTGTATTTGATCACAACTGTTTTATATAAAGAAATATTTCAATGTTTTAACCTCAAAAACATTCAAAATCTTTTAACATTTTATGGAATTAAAAAACAAAACATTGAAATATTTTATTTTTTTACTAAAAGTTTGTTGATTACCGATTGTTTTGTTGTAGATCGAACCAATGGCATTATTTATTTCAACGACGTCATGCAAACAGGAGAAGTTGTACCGGGTAAGTGCCTACAGAGTAATCTAACTCGGCGTTTCCCAATTTTTCTGTAACCACGCCCTCTACAGTCGTTTCTATAAAGTGTTTATAGTATATTACGTGACACCACGTTGCGAAACGCTGATTTAACCTAAAAATTTGAGTCTTAACCTCTAACTGTTACTGTTTTGAATGAAAATGTTTGATTTTAACTTTATAAATGTATTTACCAGGACCAGGAGCAAGAAGTAATACGATAGCAGGAATTTTGGGTGGTATATTACCAAAGTTATCAACAGAACACTCCGAAGCAGTTGCAAAAGCGAAGAAGTACGCAATGGAGCAAAGTATAAAAATGGTGCTGATGAAGCAAACTTTAGCACATCAACAACAGGTATGTGTTAGGGATTTAAATTAATTTGATATATTTGGTTTGTTTACTTTGGCATCTGTCTGTCGTTTGTTGCTTTTCGGCCGTTTTGTTTTTATTTGCAAATTAGGATGCGATTGGTCGTTTGCGATTGGTTCGTTCCGAGATGTGGTGGTGTTTACTAATATTTTTATGCTTCGCAGAAAAATAAGACCTTCCAGCGGCACCAGGTGCTGGTTTTGATGTGCAGGTTAGTGGGCTACTTAAGTGTTGGTGGTCGGCCCGCTCAGGGGGCGAGAGCTCGCCCCCCTCAATAATTTTCTAAACAAAAAACAAACGCTTAACCTTAAAACTGTCAAATAATGCATAAACTGCAACTAATGCAACAAAACTAAATCCTACCCTGAAAAGAATTAAAATCTCTAAAGTTGATTGAAATTTTTATAAAGACATGTACACGCAGGGATAAAATTTCGAGTCGAGTAAGTGATCGTTTCGTTTTGTCATTTGTCCTCTGTTGCAGCAAATGGCTAGTCAGCGGACGCAGGTCCAGCGACAACAGGCTCTCGCCCTCATGTGCAGGTTAGCACGCACCAGATTATATTATTAATTACTTAACCTTTAAATCTCAAACTTTACATCAATTAACATAACCTCAAGTCGAGTCTACTAATCGTTTTTCTAATCTTTGTCCTTTCAATTTTAAACATTTGACAACGCGTTGCGTTGGGCGTTTCGAGATGATGATCCGAATTAAATTCTGTATGGAAGTTGTCGAGGCCCGCCCCTTGCGCGCGCTTCCGACTAATGACTGTACAAATCTAGCTGATAAGATCTGATCGCGACTCTAACCCTTCATGTGTTTGTTGTTTGTCTTTTTCTCATATCATGTGTTTGGTTATGAAGCGGAATATACAAGTTAGGCATGCATTGGGTTTAGGGTTTACGTCGGCAGCATCAGTTTTGAACTGAAGGAGGATACAATACGGCAATCGTTCCTGCCGTTCGGGCCCATCAAGTCGATCAACATGTCGTGGGATCCAGTCACGCAAAAACACAAAGGGTTCGCGTTCGTGGAGTACGAAATACCGGAAGCTGCCCAGTTGGCCCTTGAGCAGATGAACGGTGTCATGATTGGTGGACGAAACATTAAAGTCGTGGGACGGCCCAGCAACATGCCACAGGCGCAGACTGTCATTGATGAGATTCAGGAGGAGGCAAAAAATTATAATCGGATTTATGTTGCTAGCATACATCCGGATCTTACAGAAGATGACATTAAATGGTTAGTAATTTTTTTCACCTTCAAACTCCTAACCTACAAAACCTACTAATATCCTAACCTAAAAAAATTGTTTATAATTTCCAGTGTTTTTGAAGCATTCGGTCCAATCATTTATTGCAAGCTAGCTCAAGGTAGTTCAGCGCATAAACACAAAGGTTATGGTTTCATTGAGTACGAAACAACGCAAGCTGCAAACGACGCGATTTCTAGCATGAATCTGTTTGACCTTGGCGGGCAGTATTTAAGAGTTGGACGTGCTATAACACCACCTAACGCTTTAATGGGCCCTTCGACAGGGACAAGTATAATGCCGACAGCTGCAGCTGTAGCTGCTGCGGCTGCAACAGCAAAAATCCAAGCAATGGATGCCGTTGCGAGTAATGCAGTCGCGCTTGGGTTATCAAAGTTACCAAGCGCGCATGTCCCAACCCCTGTTGCGCAAACCATGCCAGGTTATATTGCACCTCCTGGTTTAGCTATCCCACAACTGACACAACCCGTGGCAGCGTTACAACCTCCTAGAACTGCACAACCTGTTGCGATTGCTCCGCCATCAATTGTAACACCAGTTTTAGCTTCTGCTCCTGCTGCGCACACCGAAGCTATGAAACGCGCGCAAGAAGCACAAGCTAAACAGCAGGAGGAGTTACAGAAAAAATTATTAGAACAAAACGAACCGCAGACTTTACAGCAACAGGAAAATATGTCGATAAAAGGACAAAATGCGCGACATCTTGTCATGCAGAAATTGATGCGGAAAGTCGATTCGCGGGTTGTTATTCTAAGAAATATGGTGGGGCCCGAGGATGTGGATGAGACACTACAAGAAGAGATTCAGGAGGAATGTACTAAGTTCGGTACAGTGGAAAGGGTTATTATTTATAACGAAAAGCAGGACGAAGAAGACGATGATAATGTTATTGTAAAAATATTTGTTGAATTTACAGAAACTTTGGGTATGTTTTGCTTTATTTTTTTTGTAACCATTTTTTATAATCTTGTTGTTTTTGTTTTTATTTCAACAATTTAGAAGCGGAACGTACGCGGGACGCTCTCAATGGTAGATATTTCGGTGGAAGAATGGTGCGGGCAGCTCTGTACGACCAAACACTTTTCGAACACAACGATTTTTCGGGATGAAGACGGACACCATCTGACAACTGCTTAAGCTTAAACTAAACTAACCTAAAAATGTACATAATTATTTTAAGTATAGTATTAATTGTATGTTAGTTTACGTAGTTGAAAAGTCTTTTATTTTTATTAACTGGTTTAAGTTAATGAAACAGCTCGTTTGTGAATTGAAGAATGGTGACGCTATCAAGCATTGATTTCTCAAGATTTGAATTTATGTCTAGTTACAGTTTATAACTGGAGATAATACATTGTTTATGGAAAAATTGTTTCAGCAATTAAAGAAAAATAAATTCGTTTCAAAGAATGTTTGTATTTTTTTTATTATTAAAAAGACATTATTCGTATTAAATACTTTAAATACCAATTTAATTCTTGCCAATAATTACATGTTGTATTTAAACAAAAACATAAATGCATTTATTTTTCCGTGCTTAGCACGAAGCTCAGTAAGTCAGTGGTCGTGAGCTACGCTTGTCACCCGGGGGGCCTGGGTTCGAATACCGGTGACGGCCGACTTTTTAAAGTTAAAGAAATCCGAAGAACAAATACCAAGTGTTGAGACGAAATTAAATAAATATAAAATAAAAATAGGAAAACGAAACAGGAAAAAATGAGAGAAACAGACGAAAAATTCTTTTGAATTTTTCAGGAAAAATTTTGACAGTCTCCCCCTTAAGATTGTTGTGGAGGCGAGGTGCCCGGCCTCCCGGGCCAACCACCTGCACAAGACTACGGTCTTTCCACCAGGTTTCGTAGACATCAACCCCATCAACCTCATATTGTGGTGAGGAAGAAGTATTTTTCATGGTGTGAGAAGTTGCAGGAACGTATTTTATAATTTACATTGTTAAATTTTAATTTTTAAGTTGGGTCACTTGGACTTAGAAAATTTTTCGAATCTTAAATTCAATTTAACATTGAAATTACTAATTTCTCATGTATTTAATGAGAAAAAAGACAACCGGCTGCGGGATTTGAACGTGAGACCTTCTGATCACAAGGCGACCTTTTCACCACTAGGCTGTTTACTTCTCCTGCGAAACTATTCAAAATTTCATTATATATGTGTCGAAATATACGAGAATTATTTCAAATACAATTAATAAACTGCAAAAATAACACATTCATTTTCAACTCTATGTAAATACTTAAAACAACTTAAAACTCACAATAAAACTAATGAATATGGTGCTCCAAGAAGTCTAAAATTTAAATCCATTGAGAAAATTTAAAAATATTTAATACTTTTCGAGTTATGAACAAAAATGTAAACAATTTACACTTGTCGCTATTTATTTTTCATCATTTCTGTATTAAATTTTGTAGAAAATAGTGTCAATTAACTAAATAATTAATGCTGAATACTTAATCTATTGTATACTAAGTATTATAAGAGATAAGTAGCTTGCATACGCATTCATGGCGTATTGAAAATCCAAAATACGCATCGGCAATTTCTTTTGTCGTTGCGCGAGTGCCTCTCGAAGAGTGCCACTTGAAAAGAGCCTAGAATAGCAAAAAAAGAGCTTACCGCTCCGCGCTGCGCCTGCTCGCGTTTTCCACCGGCCCCCGCCGCCGCCACTGTCGAGTTGTCGCTGTCGGAGCGCCAACTCTAAAGCGTAATTGGTATAAAATCTTTATACAAACATATCAGATGGATGAAGTGTACGTAAAATGAGCGAAGGCGTGCCGTCTCCATGGAAACGCGCACTGCCGCCCGCCACCAGCACTCGCGCCACGTGGACGCGTATGGCCCCCGCCGCTTAACTGTACTACTACACCCCGCGCAACTATTAAAATCCAGTTCGATATTTTTGTTTTGATACTTGATGACATAAAAATAAAATCAAATCAAAAACAAATTATTTCAATTGCAGATAAATTTGCAATAAAAATAATATTCACAATTCAGTTATTTTCAAAACGTCAAAATGGGAAGAAAGAAATAAAGAAAGAAAACATGTGTTGGGGATGGTTGGGGTTGGGAAAAACGTTGACAAGATTATTCATGTTTGTAATTCACGAATTGTGTGTAAGTCCAATTCGAAGGTGTCGAAATACGGGCATTAAACGACCAACAATTATCACTCGCCTACTGTAGCGCAACATCTGTCAGAGGGTGGTAAACCGGAGGAAATCCCCGGATTGCATTGGCGCGCAAGATGTTTAACACTGTGAAATCCCATCTATAAGTAGCCGCATATTATCGGGGCAAGTTTATGAGCTTAAGTAAATTTTACTGGCCAAAAAATCCCACTTTACAACTTAATGCTTCATACAACTAAATCTATCACAACAAATTTATTAAATTCCTAAATATTAACTAATTAATCAATTTATAAATGTTAATATTTAGGGGTTGACTTTTTTGTTAGTCGCAAGTATTGATTCATTTGATTATGAATGTGGATCATTACACAAAGTCAAAATAATGAACTGAAGACAAACTGAAAACGAACAATATAAACGTGTCTCTTAGTAGGGGGTAGGTTTAATGACTTCTAACAATTCAAATTATTCAAACCCTTACTGAACAATGATTACTTGTTTTTTTTATGTTAGGGAATATCCCACAGACTCAGTAACATCACCGTTTTTCTTTTATTTGTGTGTCGTTGTGCATGAAATAGAGAAGAGAATACTCGATGTTTTTCACCCCCTTGCCCAATTATTACAATTTGACTTACAATTAAACCCTAACTTGCTTTAATTTGTCCAGGGGAATTAAACAAGAACTAAAGACTAGAATTATGCACCGAAAAATTGAGGAAATAGGGGAAAAAAAATTAAAAATAACACAAACTGATAAAAATCTACTGAAACGCGTAAATAATAGTTCCTTTTCTTGGATTTTCGCAAAACCGGTGCGCGCTATCAAAAAATGTTACTTAGAAAAATTATAGATAATTTAATTGTGAACAATTTGTTATAAACTTTTATTCATATTTTAAGTAGAAATCTTCTTTGAAGTTTTGTGTCGAAAAACGAGGTAAAATTTACTAGAACGCATCAACTTCAGTTATATTTTTTGGTTTTGCGGAAAACCGGTGCTTGCAATAAAAAATGATAGTCAGGTAAATTATAGATAATTTAATTGTGAACAACTTTTGCTATAAACTTTTTTTTATATTCTAAGTAGAAATATGAGTTTTTTGTAGTTTTGTGTAAAATAACCATGTAAAATGAACAAAAACGCATAAACTTCAGTTAGTTTTCTTAGTTTTGCACAAAACCGGTGCGTGCTATCAAAAAATGTTACTAAGCAAAATTATAGATAATTTAATTGTGAACAACTTTTGTTATAAACTTTTTTTCATATTTTAAGTAGAAATATGAGATTTTTGAAGTTTTAAGTCAAAAAACAAAGTAAAATTTATCAATAAATCAAAGAAAATGATTAAAAAAACTCAAATAATTTAAAGATATTTTATATTTTATTCATCAATTAATATCTCATTAATATTATATAATACTTGTATATTATTTACAATGTTTACATAGTTGCACTTTGATAATATCGTACAGTATCTTCATTATCTTCCAACTACCTCGTCAATATGTCGTCATACATTTGCTTTAAACTTACATAACCTAATTCACAGTCTCAAATTATTGTCGCATCTACGTTAATACGTTTAACAATGAATTTCATTACTGTCTCAATGATCAAACACTTAATTTACAAGAATAATGAAATAATTTAATTCCAAACAAACGTACACACTAATTATGGCACCGCATTATCGGGTTTTAATTACAAAACGTGAAAAATACAAAAATTCATAAATACTTTTAGAAAATATTCAATATCATACAATACGTTTATAAATAAACATTCAATAATTTAATAAAATGAAAGAATAAGATAATAAGAACATTATGTACAAAATTACAAATAAAAAATTTTTGTTTTTCTCAAAAGGTCATGAATTTTAAAAATAAATTTACGCAAAAATATAGATTAAATCTTTACAGTCCCTCAATGATATGATTTCACTTAATTTCAACCCTTAAACTTTAAATAATTTACAATAAAATACGTTTCACGTGGAATTGTTTGAGTATGTACAGGTTAAGTTAAATAATTCGAGGTTATGTCAAGTTAGACGTTTAAGGTTATGTTGTAACCTAAAAATGTCAACTCCCACAATCAATAACTAATGAACATAACCATTTGGTGGCATATATTGTGCAGGTTCAACAATAACACTCGTATATCCTGATCCCGACTGTGTTCCCGAATGATGCGTTGTGTTCAAATGTTTATTGAATTCATTCCCAAACAAATGATCGTCCATTTGCTGTGTACCATGTGACCCATGTGTTTGCGTTGTTACTTGGTTGTTATTAAAACAATTGATATTATTAAACTGGTGCGTTTGGTGTTGTCCCACAACTTGTGGATGCGGATGTGGATTATGTTGTTGATGTTGTGGATGTTGATGATGATTAATCTGCATATTCTCCGGCTGACTACAATAGGGATTAATCAAATGTTCTTGTAGATGATGTTCACTCTCTGGACTACTACAACTATTCGAAGAAGCACTGTACGGTCTTTGGTTGTGCAAACTCGCACTCTGCATTTGGTCTTGTTGATGATGATGGCTATGATCATGATGTTCATAACCATAATACATATCTTGTTGTGGGTAGTAAGATTCTTCAGTGTAATTCGTCAAAAACGAAAACTCCGATTGTGGATACACCATATTATTAGCCGTTGTCGCTCCGTTAGAATCACTAAAGTCATCATCAGGTAAAGAAGAGTTTGGGGGTGTGATAATTGCAGGATGCACTGGAGGTCTAAACTTTGGCGTTGTGGAGTTCCTTAAAGATGTTGTGGACTGCATTGGGGAATGTGGTGAATTCGAATGGTGATTGATTGGTGACGAAGTTAATTCATCTTTGAAATTATTTGTATCTGGATTCATGGTGTAATGTTCATCTTTGAAGACTGATCCACATGGTGCGGGTTTCAATCCAAAATCTTTAGAGTCCAACTTTGAATACATAGATTCTTCTTTAAATCCACAAGGGGATTGTTTGATAGCAAAATCTTTGAAGTCATGAGGACCTTGTGATTGATTCAGAACTAAATCTTTAGCTTCCCATTCACTGTTTATTGAAAAAAAGAACATGAGTTATAGATTTTTAAGATTTAAAATTTTAAGGTTAAGTTTTGGTTTTTATAGGTAATTTGATTATTTTGAATTGTTATGAATGACTTACCTTAAAACGTAATTAACGGAAACAATGCAATGTGGCCTGGATGACCGGGAATTGTGTACGATAGTCGCGTAGCTCTGCATCCAGACCCAGCCGCCGCCTTTGCACAGGAATCGATAATATTTCGTTGTCACTTGGCCTTTGAGCAACACTGTAAAACAATCAAACAAATGTTTCGATAAAACAAATGACACTGAACTTTGTTTTATTAGTTTTACGTTTGTTTTGTTTGGTTGAATCTTTTGTTTTTACCAAGCTGGCTTGATTATTTTAATTTTGTATTTTTAAAAACTACGAGTATTGGGTTTTCATAAAAATCAAGCACAATAATAAAAAAAACTAGTAAAGGTTCATAGCTCGCAGTACATTATCCCTTATCCATGTTTGCGCAGCTATGTTTGCTTTCACGCTTTTCCTCATCGCACATCACGCCCATCAAAAAGCGGCGTTGCCTCGCCACTAAACCCAAAGTAAAATACAAAAGCCAAAACTTTCCCGAGCTGGCTGACACAACCAGCGAAGCAAGGGAATAAAGGAACATGAACATCATAAACAATCAACACTTTAATCATTTTCTACTCACGATACAATTTCACGCTTTAAGCTTTTTAGCATCAAAACTTATTACCAACGATGAGCATTTTTTGCACCGCCATTTTGTTTGTGTTTTATTAAAATTTTAGGTTATGTTAGGTACTTACATTGATGATGTGAATATCTCATCGGGAAGATATCCGTGCCGTGTATGTAGTGGTATAAAGTTTTCTCAATGAGGTCCTGCGGTTCGTACCCTGTGAGTTGTGCCACCCTGCAATGAACAAACACACTTAATGACACCCTATCACAACCCTTGGCACTTGAAACGTGTAATTGTATGCGCATGGGAAATGCACAACTTGTGTTTTTTAGGTTTTATTGTTGTGAAAGATTTAATTACCTCGCATCCAGGAAGATCAATTTGAGGTCCAGACTCGCACGGAACATGAACATGTTGGTGTGGAGTTTGATTTCTGTAATGGCGCTCGGTGGTAGTGAGTGTCCGACGGCTACCAAGCCCATGTTTGAGTAGGTGTTTTCGTATTGTGGCATGTGTGATGTGTATTGTTTGATTTTGAGATATCCGGAGCAGTGTATGACCTGAAAATTTTATAAGGTTATGGTTAAGTGAGGTTATGTTGAATTTGTGAATTGAGACAAATTCAGTACAAAGTTTATGATTGATTTATAAATAACTGGTGCAATGATTAAAAAAACTTACTGAAGTAATTTGTAGATAATTTAATTTTGAATAACTTAGTTATAATTAATTTTTTATATTTTTAGTAAAAATATGATTTTTTGTGGATTTATGCCTAAAAACACGTTAGAATTTACTGAATCTTCGCCAACTTCAGTTACATTTGTTGGATTTACTCAAAACTGGTGCGTTCTACCAGAAAATGTTACTAAGATAAATTGTAGATAATTTAATTCTGAATAATGGCT
>JARJDS010013270.1:0-10744 GCA_030264155.1 Atheta pasadenae | reverse complement strand
TAAACAATTAGGAAATTCGTTTATTATGAATTTAAACATGAGTATGCAACTTAGTATACATCAAATTATGTTCTTGGCGTTGTCGCAACAAGTTTTACTAAATCATTAATAACTTTTGAATAAAATCATCAAATTTAATTTTCTTTTCAGTAAATTATAGTTCAAGAGTTGTTCTTTTCTTTAATGTATAACACAACCACAAAAACAATTAACAAACGTGTTAATTTTAACTTTAAAAATTATGAAATTTTAATTCAGTATTTTTCACGTTTTAAAACACATTTTAGTAAATTATTAATAACTTTTGATAAAATCACTTAAATTTAAATTTTTCTTCATAGATTAATAGTTAAAGAGTTGATTTTTAATTTAATGCATAACAACTTAATTAAAACAATTAGGAAATTAGTTACTTATGACCTTAAACATCAATATGAAACTTAGTATACATCAAATTATGTTCTTGGCGTTTTCGCAACAAGTTTTACTAAATCATTAATAACTTTTGATTGAAACAACCAAACTTAATTTTCTTTTCTGTAATTTATAGTTTAAGAGTTGTACTTTTATTTAATGTACATCACAACTACCAAAAAAATTAACAAAATTGTTAATTTTGACTTTAAAAATTATGAAATTTTAATTCAGTATTTTTCACTATTTAAAACACATTTTAGTAAATTGCTCACAACTTTTGCTACGTACAACCGAATTTAGTTTTGTTTTAAGTAATTTGTAGTTTAAAAGTTACTCTATTGGGTAATATACTGCACATTATTAGAAACAATTATAAACAGTGTTATTTCAAGCATTAAAGTGTAAGTAAATTTTTGAGAATCACATATTATAATTTTTGGTTTTGTGTTATTTACAGATAAAATAATGTTTTCAATACCCCAAAGTTATTTTCTATTTAAACGCCATTTTGTTATGAACAACAAACGTTATGACCGTGTTTGTTCATATATTGTTTATATTATGACTATCAAATTGGGATTATCATGCACAATTTGTGTTTCAATCATACGATTTTTGCCAAATCGGCAAACATTGATGTTATTTATAACAAACATCATTTCAAATATTTTAATATAATAATTTTTAATTAATAAATTTAATGATAAAATAATATTTACATAACATACAAAATTAAGACTCAAATTTCACTTATTTTCAGTCAATTAAACAATATAAGTTCATATTTTGTTTTTTTTTAGTTAAAACAATTACTAAAGTAGTTAATGATGTCCTTAAACGTCAAATAATAAATAAATTAAAAACTCGAACGTATCTCGTTATCAATTAATTGCACATAAATTATTTACGAAATGATAAACTCGCGCAGTCTAAACAAAATTAATTAACATAATGCAATCAATCGCCTTTTGCGTTTTGTGTTTTGTTGTTTCTTTCGCGTTGGTTGGTCGTTGACGATAAGTATTAGATAATAATTGGCTGCATTTTGTGGTGGTTATCATAATTGTCGTACTGTCGCACATTATAAACACTAATACAGTTAAATAATTTTATATATGTACGAGATTTATTTAATATATAATAAAAATGGAGTTGTTGAAATTTTGGTCATTTGTGATGTTTGCGAGCAATTAATTAAATTATAAGTTATGGGACATTTAGTAATCGACAAATTAATTGCAGACCATGCAATTACGCTTTGTGTTGCTATGCGTATTATTTATTTTTGGATATTGTTTAGATATTGTTCGAAGTATTCAAGTGTTTTAAGTGGCGCCTAATTATTATGCAACTAATTATACTTTTGATTAGATTTACGAATAAAGTGAGATGATGCGTCAATAGGAATTATGTAATTGTTGTTTTAATAATTATTAAGAAATTATTATTAAAATGTGTTAAATTAAATTAAAAAAAGTTTTAAAATGTTCAAATATTTTACAATGAAATGAAGACATTTTTAAAGTTAAAATTATTAACTTTGCTAACTTGTTTAGGGGTTGTGTTATATATTAAATAAAAGATCAACTTTTGAACTATTATTTATTGAAAAGATTATTAAATTTGGTTGGGTTAATTAAAAGTTATGACTAATTTACTAAAACGTGTTTTTAAATGCCAAAAATTGAGGAATAAAATTTCTTGAAGTTTAACATCAAAATTAACAACTTTACCAATTGTTTTAATAGTTGTGTTATACATAGAATGAAAGAGTAACTTTTAAACTATTATTTATTGTAAAGATAATTAATTTTGATGAAGCAAATCAAAAGTTATGATTAAATTACTAAAACGTGTTTTAAAATGCTAAAAATTATGAAACAAAATTTTAAATTTTTTTAAAACAAAAATTAACAATTTTGCTAATTGTTTAAGTACTTTTGTTATATATTAAATTAAAGATACATTTTTTAACTATTATTTCTTAAAAAGATTATTAAATTTGGTTGAGTTAATTAAAAGTTATGACTAATTTACTAAAACGCGTTTTTAAATGCCGCTAAAGAAAGAATAAAATTTATTAAAGTTTATCATCAAAATAAACAACTTTACCAATTGTTTCATTAATTGTGTTATATATATAAAGAAAGAGTAACTCCTAAACTATTATTTATTGCTAAGTTAATTAAATTTAATAAAGCGAATCAAAAGTTATGATTAATTAACTAAAACGTGTTTTTAAAAGCTAAAAATTATGAAACATAATTTTTAATTTTTTAAAATTAAAATTAACAATTTTGCAAATAGTTTAAGTACTTTTGTTATACATTAAATTAAAGATACATTTTTAAACTATTATCTATTGCAAAGATTATTTAATTTGGTTGAGGTAATTAAAAGTTATGAGTAATTTACTAAAACGTGTTTTTAAATACCGATAAATAAGGACTAAAATTTCTTAATGTTTACTATAAAAATTAACAACTTTACTAATTGTTTTAGTAATTGTGTTATACATAGAATGAAAGAGTAACTCTTAAACTATTATTCAATGTAAAGATAATTAAATTTGGTGAAGCGAATCAAAAGTTATGACTGATTTACTAAAACCTGTTTTTTAAAATGCCGTAAAATAAGAAATAAAATTCTCTTATTTTTAAAGTAAAAATTAATAACTTTACTAATTGTTTCAATAATTGTGTTATAAATTAAACAAAAAATCCACTCTTAAACTACAAATTACTGCGAACAAAATTAAATTTAGTCAACTCAATCAAAAGTTATGATTTAATTACTTTTATCTGTTCCAAACCGTGTATTCTAAGTTGCATAACTACAAGGCGCATTTGCAGTTGTATCGACAAAAACTCAAATTAAAACAACAAATTACTAACTAATTAATGAATGAATTTGTACTTTACGTTAAATTTACGTTAAAAATAAATGAAAGCAATGATTAAATTACAAAACGTACGCAAATCTACAACGCAATTAATGTTATAAACAAATTATTGAATAATGACCACGAGTTGGTTTTCACAACTAAATGGATTGAGTCAAAACAATATGATAAAACTTAAAATACAGGAAAGAAACAGAAAGTAATTTGTAACTGTCCACGCTGAATTTACACATGACAAGTAATAAACATGCAATGCGTATTTAGTTCTAACAATTAATACAGCAATTAATAATACTAATCAATTTAAATCATCATAATATTATGACATGAACGTCTACAATTCTTACATACTACACATGTTTGTGTTGGGAATTAATGTAAATACTTTTGGTTTCATTTTATTTACTTAATTCAAAACTGAACCTAAAATTTAACCTAAAAAAAATTTATAAATTTAATATTGTCGCTAATAGCTTTAGACGTCCACTTTAAAGGTAGATCTTAGTTTAGTTTGAGCACATTTGAACATGAAAGTTTTTATTTCGCCGCTATTCTTTTAGCAGGTAAAAGATAAAAGTTTTGCTTCGGCCATGAGGAATCGGTCCGTTCTGGAGCGAACGGAGCCCGACCGCGATATTTTTATGCAAATTAATGAGAAAGAAAACGTATAATAATATACTCCATCTATAAAACTTATTCGGAAACATCAGGAAATATTATTTTGCATGCACACCAGCAGAGACTATATCTACTACAGATGCCTAACTCAATGGATCAGGCTTTCTCTGTCTTATGTTTGTAACTGTAACCAGGGGGCGCTTATATCGACGAAGCGTTCAGAGCCGTATTTATATCTACGATTTAAAATTATCCGAATTGTATTTATATTTATATTATAAATATTATTGAATTTTACTTTAAAATAAAATAATTTGTGCAACAATTTAACTATAACATCAGCTTTAGCATTTTGCGAGGCGATTTAATGATAATGAGTAGGAAAGTATGTGTGGTTTTGTTTTCCGTACAAAAATGAAATATATGGATGATCAAAAACAAAAACAAATTGTAATAGGAATTAATGTAACGAACTTAAAATTTAACCTAAGAAATTATTTTTGACAAATTTAATATTGTCGCTAATAGCTATAGACGTGTAAATCTTATCTTTAAGAATAAATAAGACTTATTTCGACACTGTTGATTAATATTAACATAAATTATTTTATCTTTTATTAATATAATAATAAATCACGAGTTCTATTTATTGATTGTATTGCAAGAGCTGATTATATGAAAATTAGATTTTGCTATTTGACGTTATTTATCATCAGTTTATCACGCCGAGGATGATGTTTTAAATTTTTGACCGTAAATTGTTCATTTCCTAAAAGTCATTAGAATTAACGTTTTTGCTAATTTACAAACACTTGATTTATGCATTAACAAAAAAGCATAGGTTTTTACACAGTTGTGTGATAACGCTGGATATAATTTACCGACAAAAACAATGATATGAAAATTCGCTTCCCGGACGTTCGTTGCTACGTCACGTCGCAATTCGCGTTTTTTTTCAGTACTTTTACTGTTGATAATACGCCGTAATTCTAGCCATTAATGGTCACTTCATATAGAGTAGACCGAGGCGAATCGGATCAAAATAAGAAATTCGTTAATATTTTGAAAACCGCATGATAAAAATCACCAAAAACTGGCATCACGCAATCTCGTCTCACCCGGCACCACCCCACATCGGCAGTTTTTTCTTTCGTGTAGGCAGTTAGTGCCATTGCGTCTGATAAGTGAGCCAATGGATTGCATTTTTTCTTACTTTGTAATTTGGGGCATATTACTAACGAATTCTGCGTGGTGCTGATACGGAAAGCAAGTCACATACATAAAACATGAATTTTCCAAATTTAATTCAGATATTTTCAACATTTAATTAACATTTAGTTAATTGTCATTGCAATTGCAAGACGCAAATGGCACTTTTGAATTCCCAAACATGCAAACATACTTCCACTTTTGTATATACATACTTTCAACATAAACATTTATTTAGTTTTGTATAATAATATATAGAATTGGGTCTGATGAAATTAAATAATAGCAATAAAATTAATGTGGTTTTTGTAACAATGGAATATATGGATGATCAAAAATAAAAACAAATTAGTTTTACGTTAAAATATGCAAAGTTTATTTCTCATTAAGCAAATTCCATAAAATTGAGTACCAAAAAAAAGTATAAATGAATACAGTCGCAATTATCGTTTGAAAATTAAAGTGATAGCCACAATTATATTAATTATCCAAGAGACCACAGTAAACCAGTATTGTTTGTCTTCTAATCTTCTTAGATCATGATGCCATCTTTCTTCGCGATATTTTTCTTGATTTTCCCTGGCAACACACGCCTGGTTTTCGATTTGTTGGGCTTGTCGTTCTTGACGTTCTTCCAATTTAGCATAAGCTTCCTCCATTTTCTCAATTTCACTTTGTACATTCCCCATTGCTAATTATTTTGACTTTAACTCTGCTATACCGACAGTTGAAGTGACTTGCAGAACGACAAAGGAATGAATGTAGAATTCAGTCGACACAAGTCGACATACATTTTCACACATCAGCGTTGGGAGAGAGGGATGAGCAATAATTACAATACCACTGTGAATCATATCCTATTTATTTTAATTACGGCTTTCTTTGTATTTTTAAAGCTCTCGATAAGAACATCCTGTTATTAGCATATGATTATTTACATATACCAATGAATAAATGTTAAATATTTATTGAATGTTTTATGGCGTTAATTAAATTAACGCTGTTAAAGCTTTAGGGTTTTGTTATCGTAAGTTTTTAGAATTTTTAGAAACTGGATTTAAGTTTATTGCAGTTTAGTAGATTGTAATTGATTATTTTTAATGTTGCAAAACGGCGAGACATTTTCTGGTTGTTGGTTGGTTGTAAGTTGTTGTTGAAACAATTATTTAAAATATAATCTTTTTTGTTTAGTTGTTACGTGTTTATGAGAACATGTTGCAGAATATTGGCTGTAAATTTTAGCCTGATTATCTTAATTAACGTTTCTATTTAATTTATAATTATTAATTATTATTAATTTTAATTGCAATTATGTTTGACTCTTAAATCATCCTCTAAGTATCTTTTTGCCCTTGATGTTAGGTAATTCTCTATTTTTATGAAAATGTATTATATATAGTAAATATCTATCTATATATATATATATATATATAAATCTTCTGTTCGTGTGTTTGTTCCCAAACTCCTTCTAAACAACTGGATCGATTTTAATGAAATTTGTTGTGTGTGGTCAAGTGGGTTTGAGAATAGTTTACATTCACAATTTAGTCTAAAAAGTGCGCAAAAAAATTAAAAATGAAAAATTAGAAAACTTACTAGAGCAGGCAATAGTATGCAACACAAAATACATTAAAAGAGGCGATAAGCAAATAAAAGGACTGAAGAGTTGTCGGAACGACAACCCAAATTTGGCATGTTATCGAAGTTTTTCTTGAGACTCGCAATGAATTAAAATTAGTAGATTATTTACTTAATGTATGTTAGTTCAGATAAATATTTATTAGTGTTAAACACAATAAAAATCAAACTATTTATAATTTAGATTAAATAATGTGCATTAATCGTGCATTAATCACCATGCTTGCTTTCGTCATCATCAGAGTCATCATCTTTCTTTTTACACTTATCTTTTTTGTCCTTAGTTTTCCTGGCTTTCTTCAAATCCTTCATCGCGGCCGCGGCTGCTTTCTCATCGCCCAAAAACTCCACCGGATTGTCCTTAACAGCCTTCATATCACTATCAAGCGTGTAAATAAACGGTACACCAGTCGGTAAGTTTAAATACTGAATACCTTCATCGGAAATTCCTTCAATATGTTTCACAATCCCACGCAATGAATTACCATGCGCGGCGACAATCACATTCTTTCCTTTTTTGATCTGCGGAACAATCGATTTATGCCAATACGGCAACGTCCTCGTAATAGTATCCTTTAAGCTCTCCCTTAAAGGCACCTCATCATCCTTTAAGTCGTGCTTCTTGCCATCTTGTACATCCGCGTAGTAAGGATTCACATCCAAAATCTTCGGTGGTGGCGTATCGAAACTACGTCGCCATATGTGAACTTTTTCTTTCCCGAATAAATCCATGGTTTCTTGCTTGTTCAATCCAGTCAAATTCCCGTAGTGGCGTTCATTAAGTCGCCAATGCCTATCTACGGGCAGTTCAGTTTGGTCGATTTGGTCCAGGATTATATTCAACGTTTGAATACTGCGACACAAACGTGATGTGAAACCATGATGGAATTTCATGTTCACACATTTTAAACGTTTTCCAGCTTTCTTTGCTTCGGCGCGCCCTTGGTCGGATAAATGCGCGTCGAACCATCCACAAAATTGATTCAGTTGATTCCATTCTGATTGCCCGTGTCGGATAAACACGATTTTGTGTTGGCGATCCGCCGCTTTTGAGAGTTTCTGGGAGATTGGCTCGGATAAGTTTAACCACTTTCTTAGAAATCGAGCCATTTTCGGTTTAATTTAATCAATAATTACGAAAATTTAACTCGATTACTATTAATTTGGACTGATTACGATTTAATTTACCATGTTGACAATTAATTTTGTGATTTTTATAAAAGGTGACAATATTCTACGTTGTTTACAAAAAACATTTGAATTTTTCAAACTTAGATACTTTAAACCCAACTAAACATTTGTTGGTACAACTGCAAACTTTTACTAAATACTGAACGTTACACGAATTTTTATAATAAAAATATAATTATTTTAATAACAAAACATATTTTAAACAATTACATTTAATAATTTTATTCAAAAATAAAATAATAGCAATAATTATTAACAAAACATTTAATAATTTATTAATTATTTAATAATTTAAATATAATTTAGAGTTGTTAACACTTTGTATACTATATTAGTTATTTTTTTAGTAACTTTATCAGTAACTTCCAGTAACTTACCAATTTACGTTGGTATTCTGTGTGTTAGGAACGCCAGTAGTTGTAATTAACAAAAATTATTTGTTTTCTTCACTAAAAACGCCGATAATTATAAATAAACTAATAAACAATCAAACTATGGCGTTGCGAACGTTCGGCGATAAGCCGTTAAGCTTTCAACTTGAAGAAAATGGCGAGTATTACTGCATCGGATCCGAAGTAAGTAATAAACAACTTTTGTTTTTTATTTAACCTATGATTGTCTTTTGTTATTTTAATTATTAACACATAATTAAAGGTTGGTAACTTTTTGCGTCTATTTCGTGGGTCTTTATACAAACGTTACCCGGGTATGTTTCGGCGTACAATTAATTATGAAGAAAGAAAACGATTGATTGAACTTGGTTTAAGTCAACAAGTTCTTGCAAGTAGTGTATCTTTGCTACGATCATCAGAAGTTGAAGATATTATTGAAGGAAATGATGAAAAATATACCCATTCAAGTAAGTTGTAGAAACTCTTTGTTGATTATTTAGGTTATTTTAAATTGTGTAATATTTATTAACAGTTTCAATTCATACGGCTGAACCACCAATGCCTCGTGAAAGTAAAACTAAAAAAAATACACAATGGGTTCCATCATTACCAAACTCCAGTCATTTGGATGCAGTACCACAAGCAACAACCATAAATCGTAATCGCGTTGCCACTAAAAAGGTACGCACTTTTCCTTTGTGTTTCGATGACAATGAACCTCAAACTCATTGTGAGAATGGAAGTCAGAATGAAATATTGGTCCCAATTCGGCTTGATATGGAAATTGAAGGTCAAAAATTAAGAGATACTTTTACATGGAATAAAAATGGTAAGATACACATAACATAATAAAAATTCTAGTTTTTTAAATTTGTGTCTGGTTTGTTTAGAATCTTTGATAACACCAGAACAATTCGCTGAAGTTTTATGTGACGATTTGGATTTAAATCCATTGACATTTGTTCCTGCCATCTCGCAAGCAATCAGACAACAACTTGAAGCTTTTCCTAATGAACCTCCAGCAGTTATTGAAGATAATACTGACCAGCGAGTTATTATTAAATTGAATATTCATGTTGGGAATACTTCATTGGTGGATCAGGTTAGTAGTAATGGTAAAAGTAGGTTAAAATTTATTGTTTTCTTCGTTTTCTTAAAGGTTGAGTGGGATATGTCACAAAAAGAAAACAATCCCGAGCAGTTCGCCAACAAACTCTGTGCAGAGCTGGGTTTAGGCGGTGAATTTGTCACTGCCATTGCGTATTCCATCCGAGGTCAATTGTCCTGGCACCAAAGGACTTATGCGTTCAGCGAAGCACCGTTGCCAACAGTTGAAGTAATTTTTTTTGTTTTAAAATTTCTGTGTTAAAAAAAATGTTGTGAAAATTTTTTAACAAAAATAATTTAGGTACCATTCCGAGCACCAAGTGAAACCGACCAATGGGCGCCGTTCATGGAAACGTTAACTGACGCTGAGATGGAGAAGAAGATCCGTGACCAGGACCGTAATACGCGACGTATACGTCGATTGGCGAACACCACTCCTGGATGGTAATTTTTTTTTAATCTTAATTTTTTAGTTTTAAACCTCGAAAAGCGAAACTTAGTTAGTTCTTATAGTAAAATGCGACATAATTTAATTGAACGGCATAAAACCTTAAAGTTTAAGTCAAGAAGTTGAACAATTACGGTGCATGATACGTAAATAAAAACGACGCCATTTTGTTTTGACTTCAGTTGGTTGGATATTGTTTTCTTTGATTTGATTTCGATTCGTCTTCAATTGCACTGATACTAAATTTTATTTTTCCAGCAAGTACAAACCGCCTAGGCATATGATGTTGTAAAACACCACACATAACCTTTAAAATTAAACTGAAAACACAAGAAAAACAATACATTAAACATTTAGAAGGAACATGAATTAAAAACACTCGAATACATTTTTTTTTCATCGTTTTGTTTTACCTGTCCTGGAATTTCAAAAAATTGTTATAACATAAGTTGTTTGTTATTAAATAATGAACAATTTACTTTTGTAACTTTTTTTGGTAGGACCTCTAATTTGGGGGGGAAACGCGAAAATACAATTAAAGTCATAATTGACCATTGTAAATTTTACCACGTTTTTTGCGACAAAATTATCGAAAACCGGTATTTCTAATTGAAATATCGAAAAATGTTTATAACAAAAGTTGTTTGTTATTAAATAATGAACAATTTACTTTTGTAATTTTTTTTGGTAGGACATCTAATTTGGGGGGAAAACGCGAAAATATAATTAAAGTCATAATTGATCATCGTAAATTTTACCGCGTTTTTTTTCGACAAAATGATCGAAAACCGGTATTTCTAATTGAAATATCGAAAAATGTTA
>JARJDS010013243.1:0-13031 GCA_030264155.1 Atheta pasadenae | reverse complement strand
CCAAATACAAACAAAGTACAACTTACAGTATCAATTAAATCAACGATTTTGATAATAAAATAAGACCACGTTAAGTGAGCAATGGCAATAGCTTCAGGATTCATTGAATAATCAACGGGTGCACAACGCCAATTGTATTTAAATAAAGTTAATCGACTTCCCTGTAAATTTTAAGGTTAGAATTTACTGCAATTGCTAAAAACTCAAATATTTACCTCAATAAATATGTACGTACAGTATATAACTTGTATCGCGTTATATAAATCCATAATTCTTTCTATACGGAACGGTTTCCGGTTTTTCATCCATTTTGGGCCCAAATACAAAGCGAAATACACATAAAAACAAATAATACCCAATGGCCACCACACAGAGTTTAATAATAACAAATGTTGTGTTCTTGGATCTGCAAAATTTAATTATTAATATCAAAATAAACAATCATTAAGTTATCAGTAACAAATACCTGGTAAATCAGACATGGCGTAAGAGTACATCCGGTACAAGCCAGTTAAAAGCAACGCCATCTTGTGTTTTGTGTTGTGTGTCTCTTCACTCACGATTGAACAATAAATGAAAGTTGCTCGCGCCGGATCGCTTCATATTAATATCGAATTCACGCACTAAATACTTATTGTTCTTTTGTTTAATTTTTCTAAAATCAGATCACTCGTTTCACTTCCCGATTTTCAAACAATAGTATGTAACACATTTATTTGTGCTGCGTGTGACGATGCGAATAATTACCGACAATCAGTTGACCCTTCTGTGGTGAGTTTGCATTAATTGTTCATTGATTGATTGTGTTTTGTATGCAAATGAGTAACGTACGCACTGAAATTTCTATATGCTACTTACTTGATTGATTGGAGCTAAATATAGAACGAAACAACTCTAAAATGATTTATTTGTATTAGCTATTTACAGTAAGTAGAATAATTTAGTATATAACAATTTTAGTAGTTTTCCATTTCACAATCTTCATCATCCAACAACATCCAACAGCAGTGTGTTTCTTTCTTTCTTTTCCTCGTCTTAGTTAAATCTTTTCAATAATTTGTATTCTGTATTTGTAAGCGAATTGCACTTTAATTGTTAAGGCACTAGGTAAAACAGTTTTAGTTGTGTTAGGAATCAAATTTGTTTTTCTCATCTTCGTTCTTCTCGTATTGTTCGTATCGTATCAACGCCGACAACTACTAAACACGTACACAATTTTACACACACGCATTATACAAGTAAGTAATAAATAAGTTTCGAGTCTATTCGTTCATCCTTCGATCATCTTCTTTTATGGCAACATCAAATAACTTGTCGTTATTTCCAAAAACAATTTGTGTTTTGTTTTCTGCTTACGTTTAATTAGTTGCGATTGCAAATCAAGTTGGTAGCTGCTTGTATCAGTCATTTGTTTCAACGTAAACATATTTTGTTGATTTTGATCGCATTACCTTTGCTTTACGTTGTTTTTTGTTTATCATGTTTGTAATGCTTAGAGGGCCTGATCGCCATTGTAGTAAGCGTTGCGGTTAAGTGGTTGGCGTTCAGGAGCATCTGATGGACGAGTTCTCTTAAAGAATCCAAGCTGGAATATAAAACAGCAAATTGGTAGACGTTTTGTTAAAGTAGGTAAATATAATTTTTAATTGTGATGTTAAAGTTGCCTACCTTATGTAACAAATAAATTAGTAACAACAGAAGGATGGTACCACCCACGGCTGATAAGACAATCACCCATAATGGGACAATGTCAGGTTTAACGTCTGGTTCAGGCGCGGCAACAGTCGTGAAGATTTCATGGCTGTGTACAGTTCTATTCAAAGGTCTTCCGATGTATGGTAATTTATCAATACGGGCCAACATCATGGATGAAAAGTTGATCGATTGAGATGTTGAGATCTAGAAAATTTTGAGGTTAATTTATTTGCAAACATAATAAATTAATAAACAACGTACATTGCGTAATGTGCGAACATTAACTCTGCTTCTCAATGCGATCAAAGCACTTTGGTCCTTTAGTAAAGGTCCTACTGAACACTTAATGGTTAAACATTTTGATGATTGACATTGCATGAAATCACTAATGGGTTTGTCTTCGGAACTACGCTTTTTGCGTCCCATAAATCTTTGGTCGTAATTTGGTCGATCCGTAGCAACATTATCACGTCCGTGGTAACCTGCTGCTCCAGAAGACCCGGATGTGGACCAAGAAGACTCCGATCGTGACTCGTAATGAGTTGAACCGACTTGACCTGATTGTGCTTGTGCTCCACGATTTGACGAACTGTATTGATGACTTTGACCATGTCCTTGGCCCGATGCCTGATTGCCTGCTGATGACGATGATGAGTGACTGGAACCGCCAGCACCGGCTGTTCCCAAAATACCAAGGTCAAGTGAAGTGGTACGAAAACCACTTCCAGTAGCAGCAGATTCAGCCCAACCTTGCTGAGAACCATGGGAGGAACCATAGTTACCTTGACTTTGACCAGAATAACCAGAAGTATGACCACTTTGTCCTGCAGAACCTGAACCACCAGTGGAAACTCCACCAGTTGTTGAATAGCTATGGTTATAACTGGAACTATGAGTTTGGCCTTGTCCATGACCTTGGCTTTGGGCATGTCTTCCTTCTTGGTTTAAATCTTGATAGTCTTCTTCATAGAATTCTTCGGAATAACTTAAATCATGTTCTGGTTGGCTTTGAGCATGTCCTTGGCTTTCTTGATGATGTGTAACAGTTCCTGAGGATCCTCTAGTAGCAGAACTACCAGAACTACTAGTAATACCGTATTGTCTGTTGTATTCTTCTTGCCGTCTCTTGTATTCTTCCATTTGTAATCTGTATTCTTCGTCACGTCTATGTTGTTCGGCAAGTCGGGCTTCTTCCTCGGCTCGTAGCCTAGCTTCTTCTTCAGGTCGTCTTCTACCGGAAGTAGTAACAGTCGCATGTGCTGCGGCTGCTACTCTGCGTTGTTCTTCAACTCTCCTTCGTTCCTCTTCCACTCTACGGTGTTCTATTTGTATTCTGTATTGCTCTTCAGTAATACGCCTTTCTTCCTGTTCTCTAATACGTTTTTCTTCTTGCCGACGATGTTCCTGCTCGTGAATCTTGCGTTCTTCTATTTCCCGTTGTCGTTCCGCGTAAAAATCTCTATTTTGCTGATAAACATCTGCAGAAGATGCGCTCGGTCGTCCACTTGTTGTGTGATTACGTTCCGATGCAGAGTTCCAATCAAAATGTCTATTGATGTTGAGATTCGTTTTGTTTGGGCGCTGTTGGTAAGTACCAGACTCGTATGTGGTATGACCACCTTCAGATGCACTTAGTTCTTGTCCAGAGCGACGGCCTTCAATGTACGATGTACTATCAAGATAACCAGAACCGGAGGAGACTGACGACGAAGAAGATGAAGATGAAGAAGCAGATCCAGACGATCCAGACGCACCGGTTGTCAAAGAAATTGCAGATTCTGAGGGTTTATTACCAGAAGACGTGTAAACAATTCCTTGATCAGAGCTTCCTGCATTAAATCCAGAACTTCCTGAGCTTCCTGAACCCGAAGATGAAGATTGCGAATATCCGGTATTGGAACCATGATAAACATTACCACTACCAGCATAACCGCCACTTGATCCACTGATGCTGGAACTACTAAATCCAGAGCCAGAATTTGCACCTCCTCTTGATGAAGACGATGAGGAAGAAGAAGACGACGATGATGACGAATGGCTTGAAGATGAAGAAAACCTAGTGCCGTTTTGGGACCAACCCTGAGCAACATGTGTTTCCGATACTTTACTTCCACTTCCAGTGTCTTTACCCACATGAGCCACCGTACCACTTCCACTTCCTGCAGCTAAACCACTAACACCAGATCCACCAGATTGGTGTCTCCTTTCCGATTCGGCTGATGTATGCATGGTATGTTTAACGTTCATGGGAGTTGACCCATGAGTACCAGGTCCTTCCATGATCACTAATCCGCCAGCTTGACTCAAACTAGCAAACTCACTTTGCGCAATTCCCAATGATTCCCATATACTTTTCTTTCTAACCTCCAAATCATAACCTCGATAGTTAGCATGCACCATTTCGCATTGCATATTACCCAAAATATGGGGTTGCTCAACCAAATATAACAAATCATCACCACTCAACGTAGCATACGGCCATAAAAACACAACTTCTGCTTCGTTAATACTCGAAGGACCGTTATTTTTAATAGAATACAGGTGAATCACCTGTGGACCAATCTCAGACTCTTTGGTAATCTTCTCCGATGTAAAGAACGTGGTATTATAATGAACTTCAGCTGGTTTTGATGTTCCAGAAAGCTCTAATTGGGAATTTACCCAAATTGGAATTGATTTTTCAATGCGGTTGTCAAACGTCGTGTCTGGAGTTTCCGGATTCGTGCTGTTTACAACCATCAGGAAGTCATAACTAGGCCGCATTCCTTCTTTATGATGAGCTGTGTCCATTAACACTTGGAATCTAGCGATTTTATTTGCTGGTAACGGATTTCCAATGTCACAATTAACAGTGTTGTTTTCAGGCGCTGAACACAAAATACGAACTTCATCGTGACCAGTTTGGCGAATCTTGTTGAAGAAAATGCCTTCAGGAAGATGCATGTCGAAGGAAGACTCAAAAGAATCTTCACCCAAATTGTGGACCACAACATCAAACTCTAATTTATCGTTTGATCCCAATAAAAAGCTTTCCACGTTACTAAAACACACAAAATATTAATTTTTAAAGATCTAGAGCCCAGAATAATGAAAATACTTACGATTTTACTTCAAGTTTAAGGTTAGGAATGCAGATATTGTCCGGTCCACAGTTTTTATGAATAGTCAACGAATCTTTAGTCATTTGTTTATGATTGGGGTCTAGAATAGGTGTAACTGGTATCTTTGGATCTCTAGGTCTGTTCAGATACAACGATTGGGCCTCCCTCATTGAGTACCTAACCTCAACTTCCAATGGAGTTAGCTTATCCTTAATTTCATTCTGAATGTAGACCATTTTCTCTTTGCAAGTCATGTCTTGGTCTTTTCTCAAGCGGATATTTTCTTTCATAACTGTACTTTCTTCTTGTTGCAAGAAGAACATCCTAGGTGGCGTCTTTTTGCCGTCCAACACATACTCAACGTCTAAATCAATAGATCCCGGTACATTTTTACCATGGAACCTCATACAGATTTTCACCCTAGTACAAGGTACCTTAACCCCACTTCTGAGCGTACAATTTTTCTCTTCTAGTACAATCTTTTTGTTACGGTTCATAAAATCAACTTTGGATTCAATTTTCACCACTGGTCTTGACCTGAAGAAGAAAGCAGTGTCACTGTCGTAAGCCCCCACGACCATATCGGGATAATCGTTGTTATCTAAGTCCACACCACCGGATATTGAAAACCCAAACGTTTTGATCGGTAATCCAAAGCTAACATCTTCGGCATAAATCACTTGACTATACTTTGCTTCGTTAAGAGATTTAGAACCATGGTAGACATAAACAGCACCACGTTCGTTAGGACCGTCATAAGGAGCACCTACAGCGAAATCAGCGAAGCCGTCCATGTTGATGTCGCCTAACGAAGCCACAGCTAAACCAAAACGTGATTTGGACTTAAAACCATCAATTGTATTAAACCGTCTGAACTTAGCAGCTTCTCGTCCTTGGTAAATGACATAAACACGCCCAACTTCATATTTTCCTTCGTTATTAGGCTCAACATGCAATGGTGCACCCACAATCAAATCATCAGTATGGTCACCATCAAAATCACCGGCTGCGATCGAATACCCAAAGTAAGTACCGATCTGATGTCCATATTCATCTAATGAAATGTTTTGATAATTCGTCAAATTCCATGTGAATAAATTAATTTGCCCCAAAAGTCTTGATCCGCGTGGTTTACCCACAGCAACCCCTTGCTCCCGATCCCCCGTGAAATCTCCCACCGCCATAGAGTATCCCATATACGAATCATCCTCCAAAGCGACGCCCTCATTGGTCGATACCACCGCTGGACGCTTTTCCAAAGGTTGTTGTATCACTTGACCTAAAATTGATTTCAAATTAATCACACTACATACAACACTCGCCGAAATACCGTGCGTTAATTGCATTAATAATTAATAAATTAGAGATAAAAGCCACCACTGTTTACAGTTTTACACTTGACACGTTTTACACGTTGGCGTCCATTTTGTGCTGCTTACAACTAATAAAACCAATGCGGTGTGTGTGTTTGTGATAGCACTGATAGATTTGTTTGAAGTAGAGAACAAAACCAAACAAAACAAAAGAATAACAATACCATCAATTAGAGAAAACATCGAGAGATGTATTTGGAGTGTAAGCAAACTAACATATTACAGATTTTACAACACAGATGGCGCTGCGGCATGATACGTTGATTGAAATGTATACGTTGCTGCCTAGTTTGCGTTTTACCTTGTGCGAAGAGCAACTTGCACGTTTGCAGCGACCAGCGAGGTCGGCGATTGTGCGGGTCCAATAAGGTGGCGTCTTTTTGTAAAATTAGAAAAAAAATCACCGAGTAATACGAGCACTTTTGACACAGGACACAGAATACACAAAAACAGTGTTTAGTAGTTGTGTACAAAAAACAAATGAATGTCAAAATTTTGATCGTTGAAAAAACGGATGATGAATAATGATTTAATAATGAACTTTGTTAACATTAAACGTTTACCTATGTGAAATTGTGTGCAGCGTTTGATAACGTCGTCGCTGTGTTGTTGCACTTTAAAAATTCAAATCAAACTATTCAAATTTAATTGCGTCACACACACCATCGAACGTTACCTTTGGAGAAGAACACATCGCAACACACCATATCGTCGTAGTCGTATTCTATTGGTCAAAGAAAAACAAACGATGGCCGCCAAGGACCAAAATCGCAATCAACACCCTCGAAAACCAGTAGGCCATGAATGAGAGCAAAAAAACAAAATAAAACAAAGACGTGAACCTTAACATTGATTGTTATTCTGTATTCTTTTGTTTGTTTTCACCTTTTTGTATATAAACAAAAAATGAACCATTAAAAAGCATTGTTAATGTAATAATGAATAATGATACAGTCGTTTTGTATCATTTTGATGATATTTTGATTATGATGAGTTTTAATAATTTAATAATTTAGTAAAGAAGTGTTCTGATAGCATTTCGTGTGATTATTATTGTGGTGAAATAATCTAGCAACTAAAGATGTTTATTGTTTGAAAAAAACGCAATTAAATTAAAAATTATAATGATCGATACGATTAATTGATTTGTGAGTCGATGTTTGTTTGTTTATTTGTTTTATTTGTTGTTGTTTTTGTTTCGGGAGGATATATGTACCTGAGCCGAAGGCTCCGTTGGTAAATAATCCCGGACTAAAAGGGAATTTGGCGTTCGCATCGATCGAAAATATTTGCCCTGAAACACACAACATACTGACGTAATCCGAAAGCACACTCTTTTGTTTTTGAGAAATAATTAACGAGAAACATCATAGTAGGCTACAAAACAAAAAAAAAACATTTGCTAGAATCAATAAAAAACAATTGACAAAACACAGAAGGAAATATAGAATAACAAAAAAAAACAATTTAAGGTTTTAACACTTTAAATATTTACCTTGCCAGTAATAACTTCCAGGGGCACCGAGGAATAATCTATTACCATCCTGGAAAAAACAAAATTTATTATTAAACACAGTCAGTAGATACAGATATAAACACAAAAGTATATTGGGTTGCATATACAATAAAAACAAAATTTTAGATTATAATTCGTTTAATTTTTTTTTAAACTTTGGTTTACTTTCAATTCGTTCAACGAAACAAACAAAGTCCTTGGCTTCGTGTACAAGGAGTACATTCAACAACCTCCTCAGTGTCACCTTCATATCGGTAATCCACACATCCAGAAATTGGATTTGTCACATTAACGACATCAAGAAAACATTTTTTCGTTTCCTGCTTCCAAGACGTTTTGCTTACTTTATCAGCAACGTCCTGCATTTGTCTGTCGTACTGCGTGAAATAAAGTTTGAGGTTATTATCAAAATATTGTTTCAACTCGTAATCGGTGGGATATAACACAGTCGGATTTCGTACTGAGTTAAAATCTTTAAGTGCTGTGGTAATGATGTTTCCCGCTTCATTCTTTAATGTTTGTAATTTGCCATTTTCTCTACACTTGTTACGTACGTCATTAGTCAATGCTTTCATGCAGTTGTTTACTGTTTTTTTTACCTCGGCATAGTCGACTTGATTTTGCTACAAATCAATAATAGTTAGAAAACAAAAGAAAACACAAAAACTGAATACACACTGCGTTTGTGGTGAAAATAAAAATCAAAACACCGATGGAAACAATTGAGAACTTCATCTTGTTTAGGTTTAGTTAGTTGACAAAAGAAAATGAAGCTTTATAGACGTGTCTTGTTTATATATTCTAAACCTAAACGTTTTTATTATCAGTTTTACGTTTTATCAGTTCTAATTCATGTGATTATATAATTAAATGTGATATGAAGTATTTAACGTTAAATTATGTGTTTGGCATGATAAATATTAAATTATTTGAGGTATGTATGCATAAAAATGGAAATTCCGTAGAAAAAATTTTTAAAATAATGATAGAAATTAAAAATAATGATAAAGATAAAAATTTCTTGTTAATATTTTGTGGTATGCAACCCAAAATACATAAATTTCGATCTTTATCAATTTTTAACCAATAAAATGAACTAATAAACTTTTACCAGTGTTAGTTGTTGTGGTTTAATCGTTGATTTATAAAAAATACACCTTGATATTGGGTTTTCCCTCTTTAATAATTTATGTAAACAAGTTTGACTCTTTTTGTTCAGTGTCTTCGCCTTGTTTACGTCATTTGCAATTGTTTTTATGAGTCCATCTAAATTCATAACGTCATTCTTAACAAGCGTCAAACCAAATTGATTAAATTCTTCCTCAGTTGGATACAACTCATCTAAATTATCATATGCTGGTTTTTGTATTATCGCCACGCCTTTGTTAATGATTTGCATTAGTTCAGTTTTCCACGTTAGCAATTTACCATTATCTTTACACCGAGTGTTCAAATCATAACCGTATGCTTTCACACAGTTTACCCATTTCGATCTGATGGCTTTATAATCAATAAGAGTATCCTAAGAAGTTAAATTTATAATTTTTTGGTTGATTGAAAACTTAAAAACTGTAACCTACCGCATTAATTGCAACTATCAAAGATAAAACTAAAATAAAAACAATTCGGAACTTCATATTAATTAGTACTTAACTATATTTGTTTAAATATAATCAGACAACTAAGATTTATTGATGGAAAACTTCATTTATATAGATTATTTAGAATATCCGAAAGTACGAACACTATGAAAGATAATTTATGTTATTTGTCGTGTTTGCGTTTAAGTTATGTGTGTTTAGTATCATTTTTTTGATAATTTATTGAATTTAGTTTAATAATAAATAATGATGACGTTTAAACATAATTTTTGCGATGATAATTACTAAAAATATATTAATTTTTAATTTTTAATGTATGCAACCAAATGAACACATAAAGTAAAACAAGACAAATAAATAAAATGGTGTTCGTGAGCTTTGAAACAAATTCATGGCATAATTCAAGTGTTTCGGATGCGTACAAGTACTTTGGAAATGTAATGGGAACAATGTTAAGTGGCCGGTCTCACCAAAACGATCGGAATTTGTACAAATCGATGGCGACAGATGGCAAAACACAAAAACAACCAACAAACAAAAAAAAAACAACAATCATAAATATATGTTTGTATGTTTGTCCTATAAATTTGCCGATATAAATATAATTTACGAGTGTAAAAATGTATGATATGCAACCCAATATACAGTAAATTTAAAATTTTAATTTCCCATAAATAAAAATAAAAGTCTGTCAAGTCGAATTGCAAATATTCATGTCACTGACTCACCGAACGCATAAATCGTGCGCATTGTTCGAATCGTTGCATTCGTTGCCCAAAAATGGATCATAAAAAAGTGAACAGTTCGATCATGATCGAAGCTTGCAATGCGCGATTGTCGATTTTTTCTTATTCCGACAAAAAAACGCAGTCAAGTTGCAGTGGCATTGGATAAAAGTGTTTTTTATTTGTTGTGTTGTGCCACAACCACAATTTTATTACCTGCGCATTTTTTACGCGTTGCGGCGCGGCGTTGAGTTGTCGCAAGCAATTTGTAAACAATTAATTTTCGATTACGAATTCACCCCGAGTCGCATGCCACCAACACCACACACACAAAAAAAACAAAATAAAACAAAACATAAACGGTAAATAAATAAACAAAAAAAAAACAAACACACATCGAACTCAATGCTCAAACCCATTAACAAAACATAAAAACAAAAAATAAGAATGTGATGTGCACGATGCACGATATTTAATATTAATCGATGCGCCGCGTTGAAAGGAATTAATAATAACGAATTACATCTATAAGAAAACAAAATACAAACGTGAAGACACGATACAATTCGATACAAATCAAATAACAAATGAGAAACAAAAACTTCGGTGTAAATAAACAGAAGAAAACAAAACAAAACAAAAAACAAAAGTTGTTACGTTGACGAAAGAAAATTTCAAAATAACACACTGAATTAAATAAAACTCGGTATAATTGAATTTAATTTCGGTGATTTTTTATCCGTATGGATGTGTATCTGGACCACCTGCTGCTGTTCATTGTGCGCGAGTGCATTTGGGGGTCCTGAATCAGCGTCGAATAAAATTGAGTGAAGATGATGTTGATGGGATTTGGGCTAATATGGTGCCACAAAGGCAGCGTGAGTGGTGCGCAGATTGAATTCGTGAGAACTGTGATGCTGTGAATGTTAAACCCAAATCAAATCGTGGACGATCACGCTTTAATCGGACTACAAGTCACTATCAAGATTTTGTGATCAAAATAGATACGAATTGATACAAATTGGATTATTTAAATTTTAATTCTACACAACTAGTAAATCCTAACCTAAAGTCAAAAAAATAACCTAAAAACTTGTGTGGTCAAAAAACAATTGAACGTTTTAATAAAAAACAACAAAACAACGAAACAAATGAAGTTAAAATTTAATGTTTCATAAAGAAATATAACATTAAATTACCTAAAGGCAAGAAGACTTTAATGGGAGGCCGAGAAATGCAAAGAAGTGCAATTTAAGTAGCTTAAGGTATAATAAAGAAGCCAAAAATGTCATCAAAGATTATTATTATGCTTTAAGCCAAAAACGACGAAAGTCAATGTAGGTGGTCCACGAAAATATACACTTCAGTAATTACCATACGAAACGACATTAATTAAAAACAAAAACCCGAAAAAAACGTAAAATGTTTTAATGTATGCAACTTATTTAACATCTGGTGTACTATGTAATATGTGTTGCCTATATTACAAGAGATATAACCAATAATTGTTTTAATCAAATTTTGCAACTTCACAATTTTCTTTTAATCAATGTCATGACTTGCAACTCTTAATTTTTGCTTGATTTTTTAATTAAAACACTAACCTTTGTAAGTGCGGCACTAAAACCAGCCTGACACGATCCTTGTCGATGGTAACCGAAGAATCCTGAAACAGATAATGATGAAATAAAAACAAAAACTAACAAAACAATGTTATTTTGTAAGTAAAAATTTACGCTTAATGTTTTTTAAGTTTCTTTTGTTTCTTTGATTGTTTGTAAAAGAATTTCGTTGCAATTTGTTTGGAAACTGCAACAAACTTTATAGGCGGCGTTGGAAATGGTGGAGAATGTTTGGGAAACAATTGAGAAGCGTTTTAAGCTTTTGGAATTGTCACGCAACTTGTATCATTGTTTTCTCTCAAGACATTTTATGGTTGTGGACAGTTTATTGGTCCGTGTCGACATTCTAAACTTTTAAAACAACTGAGAGAAAATAACTAACATTTTTGCTTATGCACAAACCGAAAAACAGTTTTCTGTTTTGTTTCTTTCACAAACTTTTGTTTTTATTGTTACACGTAATTCCAAAAATCTAGACAGTCAGTTATTCATTCATTTGTTTCGTATTAGTTGTGTTTTGTTATTTCTGGCCTGGTCTGGGTCTGTTAGTAATTGTTGTGATAATAAGGGGAAGTGATGGTAGTGTTTCCTGTCGGTCATGTGTCAAAAGTTTGCTTCAAATTCAAAAATGTCTGCGTTCGTCAAGTGCGAACCGACCGCATTCACGCATTACGCTCATATTTATATACACTGTGCCTCAATACTAAGTAAGCAATAAACGAACGGTGCCTCAGCCAGCACTGTATGTAAGTAAGAAGTAGAAGTAGGAATAAGAAGTGCGCTTCCTCTGGTTGATCTCCGGTCGCTTTGAATTTCCTTGTCGTTCGTCGTGCATGTGTCGCGCACATGTGCACCGACAGAGAGGATTCTGCAGTTCTGCATAATGCCTTTCCACACTTTATGGACTTAACAACGTTTACGCGTTTTACACACGTTGCTCGTAAATTTAGAAACTGTTGCGATACTAACACGTGCACACACAAAAACATACAACACGCGTTTCCCTTCAAGCAGAAAAACAAAAAAAAACATCAAAAAAAACTTCCGTTTTATAGAAAAAACGTATATCCGTTTGATTTGTATAATAAGTTGCCTATATTAAGAAATATCATCATTTTTCTTTTCTGTTTAAATTGTTTGCATAAAACAAAAGCAACACGCTATATTTGATGATATGCATAATTGATTTGGAAACAAAAAACAAAATTTGTTTTTCTCTGTTAAACTGTAAAAATGTAAAATAACTTCAACTGTTTTTTTTTTCAGAAATTTTTGTACACAAAACTTGGAAGCGAGTATAATAAATTATTTCGAGAACATCTGGATGCTGAATTTACATTTCGTATATATGGTCAAGAATTTGTATATTGCGTGTGTGGTAGTGAAGAACTGAGATTG
>JARJDS010013222.1:0-10852 GCA_030264155.1 Atheta pasadenae | reverse complement strand
GCGGATATCCAATGGGCATGTATGTTTTTTTATGCTCATAACTTCTAAACCGTAAAATATTTTTACGTTTTCTCAACGGATTTAGATAGATGGTGAAAAATTACACTAGAAATAGTATACTGGATATCTTGGTTTGCATTTTTAATGTGTTAATAATTAAGTCGACCAAAGTTGCACAAATTTTTCGTGGTCATCATGTTTTTTTGTTCATATCTTCTAAACGGCTAGAATTTTTTAACTTTTTCCACCGAATTTTAATATAATTGTTAAATTTTATTTTTACTTCGTACTAAAAATAAGTGAATTAAATGATTTGTAATCTGTAACTAAAACTAGTTTGCTCCACATATTTCCAAATTAATTGAATTCTACACAATTACTTGATACTTAATCAGTCAATACTTTAAAAATAAATTAAAGTCTAATACTAAAACCAATAATCATGCGGCTACCGCGTGTTTTTTGTCATTGTTTGAAATTATTTTGCGTCGTATTTCTATTTTTGTAATTTTGAGTATTAATACGTTAATATGTTTGTATTAAATAAGATTAATAATTTATAAATAAATTATTAATATATACAATAACACAAAATTATGCATAACAATTTTGCATTTCTTAAAAAAATTAAAAAACTAAAAATTAAATTTAGTTAATGTAGGCAACTCATTATACACAAAAATACCAATATTAAATTTTCAAAACTTTTTAATGAATATAAACAAAATAAACGTTAAATACCAGTGTTAATAAATAACAATCACATAAAAACATAAAAACAAAACTGGTTCATGTTGTAATTGTTGATTATTATTGATTTAAATTAAAATATTCCATAAAAAACAAGCGCATGTTTGAGAAAATAAAAATTCCGCGTTTATTTTCCGTTTTCACATGTCGTACACTCACCCAAGTGATGATTACAAACAAAACCACGCAATATGCACTCATTGGGTATTAGCTCTTACAATTCTTAATGAATAATCGGTTAAAATCCGCAATCTATCACGTGAAAACACTCATCGTTCTCATGGCTCGCGCGTTCGCCGATCATTTTTTAAAATTCCACTCTGTGCGCACTGTTTCACAAATATAGAATGAAACGCTATCATCCATTGTGAGTAAACAAATTACAAATGGATCTCATCAGACTAATCGGCGTACAATTATGCTTATCTTATAGTTTTGCGTCAATCTCCTCGCGCGGTTCGTGGTATAAAAGCGCGCGCGTTTGAACGATTTAAACACATTCTGTTTTCTGCATCACATCAAACAGAGTGTAGAGTTATAACTGGTTATAACACAACCTAATTAAAAACCAATAATAATCTACAAAATCCTTGTGTCTTTTTGATAAAACCCGGAAGTTAATCAACAAAAAGAAATCATCATGACTGGTGCCAGAGCTTTGGTTGGATCCGCCACTCGTTTCATTGCTGGTCGCAATGCTGTGCAGACTGTTTACTGGAGAGAAACTGCTGATCAAACTAATAAGTTCATCAAAGTATCTAAGACTCTTCAGTTCAAGTCGGCAATGCCCGGACGAGCGATTCAAGAAGCGCAAACTGCGCATAACAATTTGGCTGTGAAGTTCCACTGAGAGATTGATGATAAAAACCAAAGAAAATCAAGTAATTATAGGGTTTAAGTTATGCGTTAGGGATGACTGGAAAATTAACTATTTATTGTTTGTATTAATTGTTAATTATTAGTTTAATTGGAGCTATTATATTATGCTCGACATTTGAGCTGAGTCGAAAATAATTTATTATTATGAATATTTTTGTAATGAATTAATATTAAAGTTATATTTATTATCTGTTAATTAGTTTATTTGTTTGTACCTTTATTTTGTTTTTAATCAACAGTTTCTGTTTGGTGGTGGCGCTTGTGTCGCACCATAACCTAAAAGTGAACACTTAACCTTAAAAAAGAAACAAAAACACGTCTACAAAGTAAATAATTAACAATTTATTATGCATCATACTTCATCAAAAAAAAAGAATTTTACATAGTATTATTAATACCATACGTACGAATAATGTAGTAGTTAAATTCAGATACAGAGTTATGAGAGCAGATGGCGCTTAAACTAATAAAACTTTTTACACATAAATGATATTTGCTTAATTGATTCAATGATGACATAATACCTCTATAGATTGGATATAATAGTAGTACAATTTGTTTCAAGTAGTATCCAATAATTTCGCATGTAATACAATTGATATCTCCTAATCGCCTAATAAATTCTAAATAAAACACAACAAACAATCCTTCTTAGGAGTTCAAACTGTGATACTCGCAGATCTTTTTACAATAATAATAATAATAACCAGCGATTATTATCATTCGTCAAAAAGTGGAAATTGAAAAAAAAACACCTCAAAAACCCGCACACACATCGCCTGGTTCTCATATAAAATTAACACTTTAGTCAGTACCTAACTACGCAGTATTTGATAGTAGTAAGAGTTAAAAGAGTATAAATAACATAAGATAAAATATCTCAACAAAATAATAGAACAATCAATCGACATTTTGTATAATAATAATAATAATATAACATTTGTTTCATCTTCTTAACTTGTATGCTCAATTGTTTTCAAAAATTCGAAATCTAACAATCGTCGTCATTGTGGACCTTATAATGGACATATTCGAGACTTGTTGAAGTCAAACTCAAATTCACAAAATCAAAATATGAAATAATGAAATGCAATACGTGATAAAAGTAAAACGAGTCATTTTTACGCACTCGAGTTATTTACATTTTGTTTCGCCGTTTTGTTTTGTTTCGATTTCAATATATTAATATATATAATAATGGTCCATTAATTAGCAATAGACGTAACAAAGATGGATTGTATAAAATTGTCAAAAACTTGAGCCCATTTGTTTTCAGTTTGCAATTATTTGTTTGCATTCGTGTTCGATTTGGCACAACGTTTTTCTTTCTTTCTTTCAATTTCATTCTAAATACGTATGTAATGATTAGATTTTTTTACCCTCCGTGCGCCGATTCGCGTTATCTAAACGTTAAGTAACATAGTTTCAATTAAAATTACATAAGGCACTTATTTCTGACTTATTCAGTTAACCGTGAATGAGCAATGAATCGCGCGCGCGCGGAGGTCAACGCCATCTTCCGGGCGATAGCTCATTCCACCCCTAACGTTCTTAATACATGATTTTTCTTTACATTAACGATGTTTTTGTTTTACTTTATAGGACGGGATTGAACATGATTTAAAGCGGTTTGGTGAAATTCGCCGGAAACATGCCCTTCTCGCCGGTGGTGTCCTTATGTCCCATCAACCACCCCTCCTCTTGTTCTTCAGGATCATCGTATTCGATTACGTTCACAATTTCGCCGACGTCGAACGATAATTCATCAACATCTTCGCGATTGTATTTGTACGTGGCTTTCACTCTGTAGAGGACACCCGGGGGTAGATTTTCAGTGCTGGCACCTACCACAAAACAAACAAATGAAAAATTTAACTTACAATTTAAATTTAACCTTAAACTTAAAATAGGCAACCAAACTTACATCAAAAACACAACACTTTACGTTTTTAATATTTTAACGTTTTAATTGTTAATAAAACTAGCAAGTAAAACTTACCAACTGGAATGTCATATAATTCCTCAACTTTTTTAGGTTTACCATCAACGTCGCCGTTATTAATCTTTTCCGGTGTTGCATTTTGTGGTTCGCTATCGTTTTTATCCTCCTGCGTCGTTTTATTTGAGTTAGCCACGTCATTAGCAACATTCTCCGTATGGTCCGCCATTTTGTCGTCGTTATTCGTCACCGCGTTGCCGTTCATTTCAACTTTAGGACTGGCCTGCAACGTTTGAGTAATTTCAAGCGTTGCCGGCGGGGATGAATCAGAATGTAAGGAATTGCTGGGAATCAAGGAATCAGGCGTGGGTGCTTCGGGGGTTGTGGGGGTGGACAGTTCTTTGGGCGGTGACGGTGATTTCGTTGGCGTGACCGGCGTCGTGGGAGAATCCGGCGTGGCTGGAAATTATTAATGTAGCCACACGTTTCCACACAGCGTGCATTAATGTTTATCGTTATTATTATTACGCAACAAGCAGGCATAAGAACAAAAACAAAAACACACTAATGTTATTAATATTTTGAATTTTAATAAACTTACGCATGTTTAAGTTATTCTTCGTCGGGGAGATGCTGTTCATTGTCAGAGTGTTGCTATTGTCGTTGGTGATTTTACGTGGAAGACTGGCGCCATTTTTCTTAATTGTGTACGATCCTCGTTGACTGTCGGTGGCCAATTTATCAACAATTGCTTCAAGTTCGCTATACACCTAGTTAAAATTAAAAAAATGTTAGATGAGTACCAAAATTTTGATTTGGTTTGGTCTGAGTTTGTTCGAGATTTGTTTGGTAATTACTTTGGCAGTTTCGGCGTGGAAAACTTGTTCAGTATTGAAGAGTGTCTGCAGATTGGTCACCAAGAACAATATCCTAGAGTCGTGAAGAGCTGGAAGTTCATCGTGCAGTTCCGAGTTGAGCATTTCGTAGGTTCGCTTCGCTTCGTCGAGGAGTTCCCTGCCGCGCGATAATTTCACATCGTCGCGCTTCTTCGCCATGCTTGCCTGAAGCGTTTGGTAATTATGCCGCTGGGCATCATAATCAACTAATTTACGGCCGCGTTTGTCGATTTTTTTCTGAAAATATTACAATATAGCACATTACTCCACCTATGTTACATTTCTTCAAGTAGAACATACAAAACTGTCATTTTTAACATGTTTTAAACTATAAAACAACACAAAACCATGATTTCTAATAGAAATATCTAAAAATGTTTTAAACAAAAGTTGTAGCTAATGAACTGATAAACAAATTATCTTAGTAACTTTTTTGGATAAAACGCACTAGTTTCGCTAAAATCTCAAAAAACTGGCTATAACCTAAACACAAAAGTAACTGTCGAACTACGTTTTTTAGCATAAAACAACAAAAACCTCTTAGTTATTATAAAAATATCAAAACTTTACATAACAAAATTCATGGCGAATTATCCAAGCAAACAAAAAGTACACCAAAGTCAACACAAATGGTAAAAGCAACAATGGTAAAGGAAACTGAGAAAAAGTTAGATAACAACTATAATTTTCATAATAACCAAACAAAAACAATGGTCGTGTGCGTACTTGACCTTGTTTGATGCTTGTTATGATGACAATAATGAGTTATATAACATAAACTGAATCTAGATGCAACAATCACGATTTTCTAATTTGACTAGCAGCGCCATCTATTAAACGTAAAAACGTAAAATCTAATCAAATCGTATTTAAACAAATTTCTCTTCATCTCTCGATTGCAAGTGTCTGATTGCTGATTTCACTTGCATCTATTAGATAAAAAGTAAAAACTTAAACCACTTGAATGTTTTTTTTTAGAAATTACCCACAAAACGTCACAAACGGTGAAATTTATCACCATGAACATCTTACTTAAAATAGAAAACTCACTTTCATTTCTGGAAACTGACTCTGGTAGGTGTTCAACGGCAGCAGGACCTGCTCGCCGAGCTTGTGACTGAAATCCTGGTACATCATATCAATCGATTGCGTTTGGACGTAGAGCAGGTCGTGGCCGGACCAGCTGGTTTCGTACACCTCGTTGACGGCGTCCAAAAACGATTTGGACGCTGCTTGAGCCGCTAAAACATAAATCATGCACAAAAGTAGTAATAATTGTTACAAAAACATCATTTTTTTGTTTTACCTCTCACACATCGAATGTAATTATTAAATTCCTTTTGCAATCGAGTGGCGGCAGTTTGCTGCTTGTTGAAGTTGTGCAAATGTTCGTCGAAGATGTCGTCCGCTGTGCGATCGACTTTACCAAGGTTTTGTAAAATCTGGAAGGAAAAGATTAAAATTTATTAATGTTTTTTTGTAGTTTATGTAGTAAAATCCGTAAATGAACACACAAGACAATAATTGGAGGCGGATTACTCAATGTGTGACGCCAAAATGTATTTTTATTTTTTGGCAACGTGACGAGTGCGAGCGAGAGTCTGAAAAGTTCGGTCAAATCGCGCAAAAGGAAGCAAGCATCGCCAGAGATGTTTCGTAAAACGTTGTCGAAATGGACAGGCGACACTATTATTGCTGTTGAGCATCAGCGAAGAATAAAAGCTTGGCTTTGCCGGAATTATCTACTATTGCTATTTATACATAGGCGGAACTTTTGTGCTTGCCATCAAGATGGCAATAACAATAAAATGGTTTATCAAAATTACATTAAATGCCGTAATATTAAATACCCACGCATATGTTACGTAATTTTTTGCTTTCCGTTATAGTTTTGGTAAAAATTGTTTGCTAGTTTTGCTAGAATCGCAAAAAAATCGAAAAAACCTATATTTTAATTAAGAAAATACCCTTTATCTTTATCCCTTAATCTTAGTATCATTTTTTTGATAAACCCAACAAAAATAAAAACTTAGAGATATAGGTTATGAATAAATGATTAATAATATTAGCCAATCCCCAGTTCTACAGTCCAGTCTTTACTTCTTTGCGCGCTTGAGTAGCGACTACGACAGCGTATTCTTATTAACTGTACAAATAACCTGCTGCATTGGAATTTCTTGTAAGCAGCCAGCAAGGTTGAAAGCAATGTGCACCTTAACGGTAAATTAAATGCATTATTAAAATACCCGTTTACGATCATGCTAGTTTTCTGCTTCTTTGCTTCTTGTATACGTATTGTACCAACGAAAAAAACACCAAAATTCATAAATCTAACCACTAAACTTTAAAATATTAATAAACAAATAAGAAAATGTGAACAAATAAAAGACTCTAAGAAACATACTGTATGAATGCACAACCCAACAATCTGTCAAAGGTGTTGTGACACAAATTACCATTGAAAATGCAAATGAACATCTTAACGTCAAACGCAATGGCGCAAGAAACAGGTTTCATCATTTTCGTCGTCCCGTTGCTGGTTTTAGGATAGGCCAAGTCAAATATTTCGGTATGCAGCCAGCTTCAAAGCTTGTGAAGAAGATTCTACTCAACGTTGTTGCTTTTAGTTGCCATAGTTGCCAATGAAACAAAGTGAATGTAAAGTTGTGAAGAGCAAAAAGATGATTGCAACCTTTAAACAAGTGCACTTCAACAATTCTCTTCTTCTAAGATATTTAATAAATCTAACAAACTTATGATAAGTTTTAAATTATTTGCGTATTTATTATATGATGATCAAACGTTGTTTTTTTTTGTTTTTTTGTGCAAATCGTTGTAAATGTCAATTTTTTTTGTATAAATCTGAATGTGTATTGATTGCATGTGCATCTTAACTAATTTACAACAATCAACAAATTGTTGTTGGCAATCCGCATGCACTTGTTTGATGTCTTGCGCACGAGTATCATGTGTAGTACTTTCCATTCAACTCGTTTGAAATCAGCGCAGCGCATTCTACGATGTAGCAATGTACCAACAGCTAGTCGAAGTCCTTTCTTTCTTTCTTCAGTGAAGAGTGCGGACACTAGGAACCAGAACGAGTAGAAGAAACTGAGAGGAGTGCATAGTAAATGTTTCTACGTGAATTGCTGGTTTGCCATTATTAGAAGAAAGAATTCAAGGAGTGCTAAATCGTGATGTCTTCAAATATCAGAAAAAAACACGTTAATTTTCCACGATATTTAGGCACAAACGACTTAATAAGTAAGCAGGGGAACTAAATGTCAATGAACTTTGAATTGAATGTTGTATACATTGTACACATTGTACATTTGGTTGCATAATTTGCAATTTTGCAACAACGTCAAATAAAAGTTTAATAACAAAAATCTATTATATATTACAATAATATAATAAAATTAAGAACATTAATAATAATATACAATAATAATTTCAGTCGAAATAATTTAAATTCTTAGATATATGCATTTAAAAAAATTATTGTAGGAAAAGTTGCATAAACAGATGCAATCGAAGTTGCCTATATTGCGACTAAAAACCTTAGTTTTAAGTTTAAACACAAAAAATTAACGTTTTTAGTAAAAACATTAAGAAATGTTTATAACAAAAGTTGTAAATAATTAACCAATAAACATAATATCATAATAATTTTTTTGCTAACCCTCATCAGTTTTATTAAAAACCCGAAAAACAAACAACTTTACGATCCCCATTCAATAAAATTCTGTGTTTTTTATCTTCAAACACAAAAAACTAACGTTTCTAATAGAAATATAAAAAAATGTTTATAACAAAAGTTGTTTGGAATTAAATTATTTACAATTTTTCTTAGTAACATTTTTTGATAAAACCAACCGTTGTTAATAAAAACCGCAAAAACCCCCAAAAAACAAATAATTGTAAAAATTCTAGCAAAATATTAATTTTAATAATTAATTACAACAAATATCAAGTGTAATACTTGTTTCCATACCTGTTAAATACCTGTACGTAAAATAAACATCTCAAATAATTCATTATTACTCCATAGTCTTGACTTAATCTAGAATATGTATCTCGAATGTAGACCACACGTGGGATGAACATTATTCTGACCAACCTACACATTCGATACTTTTAATTCTTTTAAAACTTTTAATTAAACATCCACATGGTTACCAAAACTAACATTAAATATCCTGTTTTCTAATATCTAAAAATGTATTAATACATAAATACTTCTAGAAAATAAACGATCAAAACGTTAATCCTGAAAAATTTCCTGAAGTTTAACTATTAAACTTTTTAATATAATACCATTTTTGGAATTGTTGTGACTTGTTACTTAATTGTGTGACATAAACTCCTATCAGGTATGAGTGTGTGTGTGTATTGTGAACAAGTGTAAGTATGACACATGGCACAGAAACCTTAGTTGCTCAGGAACAGATTAATTCTCACAGCACCACGAATCGTTCGCGTTCGAACGAATGTGGTATGCAAAGTATTTCGTAAAGGCCGTGTGGGTTCGTAGGTTCGTGGGTAAGGCACATGTTCACGACATGGGAATACATGAACATACAGTGTGTTCATTAATATTAATATTAATTTAAAAAAATGAAACATTTACATAAAAATTATTACAAAAAACTGTATGAAAATTAAAAAAAATTCAATATCTATTATTATTACTATTAGTAATTAATATTTTTTTTATATTTTTACGTACACAATGAAATTAAATCATTAGATAAAATTTTTCCTCGAAATCAGACACGAAATGATCTCAGAATGGGATAGAAGAGTAAAGAATTGTTAAGAAAATTAAGTCATAATCATGTTCAACAGAATCAGTAAGCACTGCTAAGTTGTGCATTGTATTCACATGCGTGCTTGAATAATTGCTTCCTTTTTACGTTGCGTAATAAATGAGTACACACGGCGATGGAGTTTCATAGCGACGCGAATGAAAAGATTGAAGAAGAAAGAATTGGCGAAGAATAGTTAGCTTACTTCTATAGAGAAGCGCAGCGAATGTTTTGGATTAATTCTTTTCATTCTTTGGCTGAGAAATATGTCAAGAGCGTATTTATACAGAGTGTCACAATACAAATAATAAGAATATCAACAAATTTGTTAGTTTTTTTAAGTAAATAACCTACAAATTTTATTAAAAACACCAAAAACAAAAGATTTCATTTGTTAACATTAGTTTTATGATCACGTGGACAAGATTTGTAAAATGAGGAAGTGACATGACAAAACAACCAATCAAAACGAGTGGGGGCGCTGAGGGCGTTGACAGGAATCGGTTATTGGCTAGCGCTACTACGCACTCATTTCGATCACTTAACATTTCGCTTCTTGTCGTTGTTTTTTGTGTTTTTAGCAAAACTGGTGCGTTCTATCAAAAAAAGTTATTAAGATAAAATGTAGGTTGTTTAATTAGCTACAACTTTTGTTATAAACATTTTTTCATATCATTGTTACAAATAACCGTTTTTGCTATCCAAACATTTTATTTCTCATTTTTCCTTAAAGTTTTATTCACAACTTTAATGTAAAAAAATCTAAATAATTCAAAAGACATTCATAACATTAAAGTTTATTAACTTCAAATATAATTACACACTTCTGATTCTATTATGTAAATCGCACAGATGTAATTACATTCCGCTGTTCGACATAATTGCATTAACTATGGCCAGCAAAGGAATCCAGCAATGAATGGACGCATTATTTCATTGCGCGACCATATTCGAATTCACCGAGTGATGCACAAGTCAAGATCGTTGATCTCGCATTTAATGAATCATAAGTCCATACCCATGCATATAATATAATTGAATTATCACAGATATTATCGCAGTAATATAATTGAACAAAGTGATCCTACACAATCCTCACTGTCAATACTGATTACGATATAATCAATTAATTTGCACCCAAATCCAATAAATTCCTATATTATTATATTTTTTTCCTGCTTTTTCTGCCAATACAAAGTCGAAAATAGCAATCCGGGAAATATTTTTACTTGTGCATACGACCAGCTTTTAAATAGCCAGACGACAGCGGCGTCTACTCCTTTTACTCGTTTACTTCATGACCACATCACATCGCCGCGCGCGGTAATGGCGTAATGTTATTTCGGTTGCGGCAAATAATAGCCCGCGCGCGTGTCCTGCGTGAACTGCTAAATAATTCAGGCGGGCACAAACACCCATCGATTGTTCAATGAACTTAATCGCTGCCGCCTATTTCCAAACACATCAGCCATTCCGCCGTCCGCCCTTCGTGGTTCATCTATAATTAATTAGTTGACATTCTCAAGAGTGGCATCTTGAACCTTGTCATTATTGAAGGCGGGATTAAAGACCACTTGAGT
>JARJDS010013181.1:0-15746 GCA_030264155.1 Atheta pasadenae | reverse complement strand
TTTTAAATTTTAATTTTTAAGTTCGGGCACTTGAACTTAGAAAATTTTTCAATTCTTAATTCAATGTAAAGTAAGCATTACTTGCTTCTTATTTATTTGAGAAAAACGATAGACCAAGCAGGAATCGAACCATAAACCTTCGGCTTAACAAGCGGTTTCTTAACCACTAGGCTATTTCCCATACTTGCTGAAATATGCAAAGTTTCATAATTTCATTTTCATTCACTACTACTAACGCACACCAACTACGCGCAGCGTAGAATCGCACCGTATGCAACTGTATGCACGCTAATGCTGCGCGAAGCGTGGCGAAGCGCAAGCGAGTGTCAAAAAATGTCTCAACTTTGAAGGCAAAAATAAAATGCATCGGGGATGATTTATAAGTTGGACTTGGTCACATGTAATTAGAGACCATCATTTAATTGTCATAAATTAATTTTTTATTGAACTTGATACATACAGTTATTTTCTTGTCTTGAATATGTATTTGAAACAAATGTAATGTGTGGTTGTAGCATTTTAGTTATGCTCAGGCTAAGTTTTATGTTTTTTTTTCAGAAATTGAAGATTTTACATACATGTTACATATTATTATACAGGCAATTGGCATAGATAACAGTGTAGTACATCATTACACACTGACAAAAACAAAAAAAAAAACATAATCGTCGCATAAGGAACGATAGAATAAATAAACATCGATTGCAAATCGAAGATAAATGATTAGTAGTGTTACATAAACAATGATTTAATGCATCTTCTATAACTATTTGAACAAAATGATTTCTTTTTAAATAAATATAAATTCATAATTTATGCGTCGATTGTTAAATTCAACTCAATTCGGTTGGTATTTGCGGTTTGTTCCCTACAGAATACATTTACACATAGTTATTTTCTTCTTTTATACAAAATTCTAAAATTATTTATCACATCTACTACAACTTAATAGAAATAGAACGAAAAATAGAACAGTTTAGTTTCGTTATTTATTTTAGAAAAGACGTATTGCTTGATTCAAAATATTTCCAAGATAATACAATCATAATTATAAATAAAGTTGCTTCGCAATTTGAGTTTGTTAGGGTTTGTTTTTCTTTCGTAATTACTTGTAATTGTCATTTCTATCAATATTATTTGGTATTGAGTGATGATTATTTATTTATTTTCATGTGCCCTTCCTTTAATAGTGATTTGTAATACGATTTACGTCCTGGCAACAAAGACTAGCTTGATGTAGCGGTATAAATTTGTATCCTTATAAAATATCAATATTTCGAATCGTAGATTTAGTCATCGTGTGTTGCATGTTTTCTCCTTTGATTTACTGGATGAGGCAGTATGTTATTCGAATATTCCGTTGTGAAATTCAGTGCCAGGACAATTTCTCCAATTAGCCGGTTTACTCGTCATATGTATAATTAATCAATTATTCAGTTTGTTTTGTTTTTCATCGCCTCTCTCACACGAGAAAACTTGTACAATCAAATGTTTAATCCACAGCCTTTGCTCTACAATTACGAACAAACAAACAAATGAATTCAGTAGTTAATTAATCACTTAGAATAATATTATTATAATATAAAAACAAAAATTATACTTCGAGATTATCAAATTATCAAATGATCAACGCCGTCTTCAAAATCATCGTCATCATGGTTAATCATTATTTTATTAAAAAACACCCTGTTTCATTATTTTCATATTATGATGAGATAATACTGAATTCCTTTCTCAAAAGAACAAAGAGAAGAAGATAAATAAAAAATAATTAATAAATAAATAATCCATTTAGTGCGGTAGTCTCTTTTTGTGTTCGGCTACCGTCGCTTCATTCGAAATAGCTTGCTTCAATTATTTTCTTATCTGACCAATCGAATGGTAATAATTACTGTGTACATAATTACTGGACAATTTCTCACCGATAACAATAATGCACAATGCATCACTTACTAATTACAAATCAATCGTTTTTTGCTGCCAATTTGGCCAATTAAATAAACAGTCTCCTAATATATCTATCTACGATACCTAGCTAATTATTAAATTTACAGTAGTACACGATAATTATCACGTTCGTCTTACTTGTATTGACTGGACTTCGTTTCATTACAACTTATTCACCCCTTTCTTTCCCTCCCCTCACACTCCATACGCAGAAAAATCGTAAAAAAATAAAATCAATTGCGTTATAAGTAATATATGTAGTTGTATCAATTTTCATAAAAGTCCGTTTGTTTGCAATTTGTTAGCCTATCAAATCAGTGCACGAATAACCGCGCGCACCAATCCACTGGTCGTAGAATTATTTATTTGGTTGGCGCACACTTAAATTTTATTTTCATCAATGATATCTCTCTCCTTTTGAGTTGTGCTGTCTTGCAGTTGCTAGATGTATGAAATGTCATGAAGTCGACTGATATCCGGAGCGCTCCGTTAGATACCGTTCGTGTTGTTCGTCGGGTTGTTGATGATGTTTGTACTCTGGACGACGTAGTGTGTCAGTCGCGTCGGCAGACAGCCGGAGTTCAGCTGGTAGAACTCGACGAGTTGCAGCAGGTCGTAGAACTTCGTCATGCCGCTGTCCAGCGAGAAGACGTGAGCGTCTCGCACCTGATCCAGAATGGGTGTGATCTGAGCGTGCAGGACCTTTCCTCCGAACTTGTACGTCAGGACGAATGCGCCTGGATTCGATCGACTTTCTCGTACCAAAAACACCCTAGAATAACGAAATGGAATACATTAATATTTAAAATCAAAAATATTCATATTTAATGTCTAAGCAGATTAGCACAATCGTGATCGAATGTTGAGACACGCAAAACGCAAAACTAGAAATTTAGTTTTAGAACACACCTCTTCCATTTAACAATGCCGTTTTCTGTTCGCGATTCAAACTCAAAACTCGTGAAACTCGCGTTCGCATTCGCGCGCTGTTACTAAGCAAACGTTTTATTTTCCTGCCTTGCGATGCTCGTAAAAGCTGTAATAACTGCCAGTGCTAAGCGAAGGCGAAGCGAAATCTCTGAGATCTCGCTTTGCTGACTGTGACTAGGATAATTATACGTTTTTAAGTTTCACGGCAATTATCTTTAAGGTAACTAGTTCACGTCTCGAATTATACCTTCTCTACATTGCCCGGTACGCATGTGCTATTCCTATACTTATTCATACCAATTCAGCCTTTGTTCGGATTCGCTGCATCAACGTACATTGAATAAAAATTACATAAACGAAACGGAAGAGACACACAAACAGAGTGGGTCGAACCAGCTGACAACGAGAAGCCGAGATTGAAGTTTTGATCGTCCAACTAGGGAGAGAACAATACCGGCGTCAACCTAATATTTATCCAAAAAGCGGTTGGCGGGCAAGCACCAGCAGGAAAGCAAAGCAGCCAAATGGAAAGTTTGAAACTGCCGCGCGCGACGTCGAAGTTACTCCCATGAATAATAAATGTTTCAATTATGCCTAGCCCGGCTGTGAGGTAAAGGTGGCTTGTTGGATATTAAACGGAAATATTCATTTACTAATATTAAGCTAAACCCCGCATTACGCAAACCAACATCAAAGAGTTCCAAAGTCAGCAAGTTGCAAAATTTAAGACTCTTGATGGAAAGGTGACACACAACAGATCGTAATTAAATCTAACTGTCGATTAAATTAAATTAAACTTACCCATCAACGGTGCCATGTCGGTTGACAAGTGCGGTGGCTTGGTCCCGACTCATTCCACTATGAAACCACGGCTGCGTGATGTGAACCCCCGATTCGATTCCTTGTATTTGTTGCGAGCTAGGTACGCGGCATGTCGGCCGCCAGCGCCGCTTCCACGAATAGCCCTCCGCAACCGCGATAGCTTTCGCCTCCTTGGGATCGTCAACGATTCGCCCCACAGAGCCGGTAAAGTCCATCGCCACACGAGATCGCACCGATTCCTGCAAATAATTTAAGAACATTACATTAAGTAAACACCAATCACCGAGCACATCACGATTCAGTTTAATTACTTTTTATTCAAGCGCTTTGTAATTAAGCAAACAAACTACCAAGAGGATATTCAGTTGTCAGACAACTTCGACACGAATTTGTTACGTCGCTATACGTCGCGCGAATAATCTATGCAACTGTATAGAGTCTATCGCCGTATAGAGCGACGTTTGTAATTAAAGTGTAAATTACGAGCCGACACTCTGTTTTTGTTGTGTATCCTGTACATCCAGCTACGCCTTGATTGAGACAAATTGCAAAATCTCCAATTTCCATCGTTAGTTCTAAATCAAAAGACGACATAAAGCGATGAGAGCGTTTGAGCCGCTTTCGCGTGCACTAGAAAATGCAAAGCGAGAGCAGCACAAAAAAAATCACACTGGAAGCACAAAGGAAGGAAACGAAACAAGTGATAAATCAAAGCGCACGCACATTGCTAAACTGTCTTAGAGCATGACGATGTAATATGATTTATGAAAGCGTAACTCTCACTCTTTCATAATGAAGCCTTATTAATATGAAATAAGTTGAAATAAATTTCAATAGCGGCTAACAAGATCACTCGGATGGAGCAATAGACGAACGGAACGAAGCGGCGCTGAAAGAGGCCGCGAAAAGCGAATAAACTCGATCTGAATAGAATCCACGATTCACACTTACACGACTCAAAAGGACGGTTGGTTTCCAGTTTAGAAGCAAAAATAAACAAAGCAGATTTCCATAACCAGCAGATTAAGATAACATTGACACTATATTCTTACAATAATAAAAAAACTGTTCATTTGCTACTGTACTGAATAAAAAAAATGAAAAAAAACTGCCGCAAGTCTAGTTTTGTATGCAAAGTCTTGTGGAGGAAACAAGTGTGTTTAATTAAAGCGTGCGGTAAGGTAAATCATGCGGCATGACATCGTTTCGATAATGCCATAGGAACAAGGCTAAGTGTTGCTACGTGCTCATAACTGCCAGATTGCGAGCGTCACGATTGAAAGAAATGAAAACTCTTAATCTACTTTAATCTATGATTATAAAAAGGCAGGCATTAAAAAATATGGAAATTGCCTGTGCTGGCCGGCACTAAATTATTGTATAATCTTATGCAATGTATATAATTTTTCATAGTTATATTCCTGAGGTCAGTCAATATCGCATTGTAGCGTTATTAATGGGCTTTTTACGTAATGAACGGGAACCTTGAATTTATTACATCTGTGCGTTTCTTGTTGCTCAACCGCCTGCTGTTGATACATTTATCGTACTGGAAATTGCGCGGGTGGATCCGTCGATACTGGTTAAGATCACGATATTACAAAAGAATGATCATAATCGAAACACGACTGCCCACTCATCATCAAACTTGAAATAAATTGAATCGACATTGTAATGTAACCAACAACGTGTTAAGTTTAAAAAATTGAAACAAATACGTGAGTGATGAATTTCTAATATTTGAAAAACTTCAACACGTGCATACAAAAGTAATGAAATTACACCGAATGCTGATTGGTGATTTGTTGTCGAAAGACCAGCAGTGCAACACGATTATTTGAATTTAGGATGTTTTAGATTCTAATTGGAAATAACGCACAGTTGTACATCACGTCGCGTGTTACCGGCGGCGGCACGTACGAGCTTCCCGAGACAGTCGTCGGCGGCAATGGGATTTAATTTACAAGCGCGACAAGAGAGCGACAACCGTTGGAATAAGTGCCCAGCACGAGCACCAATCCTTGCTTTTGCGCGTGCACTGTTTACGAGCGCGCGAATTCAGTTTTGCAATTCGAATGTGAATCATCGGAAACGGAAGCATTAATCCGAATTTAATTAATTCAGTGTTGCGACTTGACATCTCGGTGTCATCCTCTTTTGTTTATGCCGTCAAGATTTATTAGATTTTAACCTATCACTATTACACTACGATATTTTCAACACTTCCTACAAATATATAAATAAAATCAACATGACATAACAAAAAAATCAATATCGGTGTTTCATTAGTACGAATCGCTGAATCAGACAAATAATTAAATATAAGTGCTAACGAATTAAGGTCATGAACATTAGGCTTTCAGTCCTAACAACTAATAACTTGCCCGGTTTTTGGTGATAGCTATAACTTACCAATATTGATATGCAAGCGTTTGTATCGATGTGTAAAAAAAATTGCAGGTCTGGCATTATTTAAGCAAAGCGATACTTTGCGAATGCCAGCTCGGCGATTAATTGAGAAACTCAACCATGCGAATGATTGATAACCGTTTGCCATTGTAGAATAGAAAAAGCCGGCGCTACAAGCCTTCTGCTCGATTTGCATTTCTAATTAACAAAACTGCACAAAGCGCATTGGAAAACGAAGCATTGAAAACAGGATCGTACCGATCCGGTCTTATCTAGCCATCAATCTTCGATCGCTTGACAAGTGCAAAAAGTTCAATGAAAGCACGAAGATATTAAAACTTTACACAAGAACCGGTTAATAACTGGTTCTCCGCTCAAAACGCGAGTTGTACGATCAACTTTGCACACACAAAAAAAGAAGTCAGCAAGCAGCGAGCAACTGGATATCCGTAGCTAGCTCGCAAAAGGTGTTTGCAATAAAATGTAATAAATGCGCTCGTGTCGGATAAATTTTCATTTTAAATGAGCAAGTAATATCAACCAACATTATACTACAAAGTGTTTTAAACTTCTTGATATTGCCCAGGAAAATATTTTATTGGAAGACCTAAAATTTTATTTGAAAAAGGATCTAATTCGAAGATTTGAATGATTTAAAATTAAAGAATCATTTTGACTTTGAGCACATTGTATATACTCTTATATGTTGTATAGTAGAATTTATTACAAGCCGGTATTTTGTACGTACGAAGCGTATCAGCACTTAAGTTCGCGCTTTAAGAAATTGTGCGTTCGTGCGGTTCACAAACCCAACACCGTATCAGGATATACCACATTTCAATTTTCAATTTACATACGCCGTAAAAATATTTTTCATTTCAGTGCGTTACTCAGCATCGCTAAATGTGTTAAGTTCATCGTATGCGATGCAATCAATATAATCTACACAATTTGCATTGCGTCGGTAAGTCATCGCCTACCGCGGCAAATCACATCAAGGTTATTGCAGAATTTATTGCTTATGTTTCACATTATATCGAAAATGAAATTCATCACAATCATCACATTTCGTGCGCTTTCGTTACGTTTTATTACACAATATCGATATTAATAGCGCGCGACCGTACGGTGTTACTGTTAGTGTTAGTTGTTGGCAGCCGGAATGACAGATAATGAAACCCACGCTTTTTATGCACACTGTGCGAGTGTGATCTGTACGCGTTGGGGAGTTGATGTTCTCGTGAATGCACTTTTATTAGTTGTATTTATATATTTTTATGTGCGTACGAGAAAATGAGGTCAATGAAATCATTAAACTGTCACTGCAACGAGGAACGAGCAACGGCAACTCTCGAGGTGGTGTGTAGTTTAATGTCGTAGAACGGGATGCGCATTTAACATGCACATAACATGTAACATATAAGTATTATGAAAGAACTCTTCGAGTGCATTTCTTCAGAATCGTCTGTAATAGACGCCAACGCCGTTTACAGTTGGTTTCGGTCATAAACGCGCTCGTTATGAGAGCAATAATAAAACAGTAACGTTTCGATGTTCGACCAAATTGCAAACCAACGTCCGCAATTCTACAAAAAAAGAAACTCTACGCGTTGATATAGTATAGACTTTATTATATTAAACTATAAATAAGGAAAATTGTTTCAGGTCATAAAGTTTTTAATTTAAAAAATATCTAGAGCCGTAACTAAATTTATTTTTATTGAGTTGATTTGAGTTTATAGAAGAGTTATGTGTTAGTTGTTAACTTAGTTGATGTTCTGCGATTGGTGGAAGGCGACGAAATATGGCAAACCGAAAAAAGTCATTATCGATTATGCGCGCTGTCAGCCGATAGCAAATCCCGCAGTTTCTATTGTTCGTACTTGGTACTTTGGTGGCGATCGTGCGCGATGTAATTACTAAAACCAGCCTGTGCCTACATCGCGAAGCACGCGCACCAAAAGCCTCGCCTCTCCTTCTACTGCGCCCAGCCTTGACATTGACCGCGCTCTCCAGCCGGCAGCCAGGCAGCGTTTGCACCGCCGCCACCGCCTACGCGCTTTGAAAACTCGACAGGGTTGATGCTCTTACCAGCCAGCCCGCCAGGCAACTCCACTCAACCGACCTGACTATATAGGTACTATATTTCCATTTCTTCCACGCCTAGACAATTATTACCAAAAGTACTACAAGTACACTCCATAAAGTTGTCTATTTTATTATCCTTTACTTTGTGTACCGATAGTAATCTGTAATAGATCTATTAACTGCTAATATACGTGCGCGTAGGTCTATAAAGATGTCCGTGATTGGTTGCGCATGAGTTTTACCATGTATGCGTAATGCAGGCAAAAGGAGGAAGACGAGATCGATCAGAAATTGAATTTTAATTTGATTATGCCACGCCGTCGGCGAAATAGAGTTGCGCTGAAGGCATGTTCAACATTTAACTTGGTTCAATGTGTAATCGCGATCACCCAGGGCACACCAAGGTACACGAGTATATATAGATTTTTCATTTCCTCCTTAGCAGAACCCGAAGGGTGCGAACATAATATGCAACCTTTCGACTTTCCGGTTTCCAGGCGGACGCTTCCGACGCCTTATTTGTATATTGAAAATTCAAAAATTAAAGAACGTAGACGCAACGTAAAAACCTAATGTCCCCCCAGTTCTCCCTCATATTTAAAATCAATAGAAATGCATGAAAACGAAAAAAAAATCTAATCGAAAGTTACTCATGCCTACCTACTCCACCTCCTCATCCTCTTCCTCAAAATATACACATTTCTTCCCCCATGTTAGCAACCCCTCGCGATTGGGTTCGAGAATAGCATCAAAGCTTCCAAAGTTCAATTGAAACGTTTTGCTCGGTGAGACTTGGAGCATGGCACCATTAAAAATTCTCTGGAATAGCGAAGTATCAAGTATATACGCTGAGAGTATCCACAATCCCTATTCCCCGTTGGCAATCGGAAAGGCCCCCAAAAATAAACGCGGCTCACAATGCGACCATTGTTGAGGCACTCGCTGCCACTGCCTCCACAGCGTGCTGCACGACGCCGCTCGAATTCTGTTCAGTCATCAACTCGTTCCCATTATGACATTGATGGAGCAACACGAATCGGAGCGGCGTTGTGGTGCCGCCTGCAATTTTAAATGCATTACGGCAGGCCAGGGCCGTCTGCGCCGATACAATACACAAGAAGGAAAAAAACGAATGGGTTATAATTTCGTGCAGCCCTGTCCGCTGTGGTATGATGGATAACGCGTGGTCAGGCAGACGTGCCCCACCCGTCAGTCAGTAGGGTTGGTCGGCTGCTGCCGCCGCCGTTACTGCTGCACCACAGAGAATCATCCGTCAGGGGCCGAATCAGAATATTCGCCATAGCAACAAGCTGCGTTCATCGTTTGCGGTGCAGTGTGCTGGGATGCGATAACCGGGACGCTTGAATTCGGGCGGATTTGCAAGCGCGACGGGCGGTCCAAAACGGACAGTGCCCGAAACGAGAGGTCGGACGCATAATTGGCATGATGGCATGATGCAACTGCAGCAGGCGTAGCGTACGCTCAACACACGATGATTCCACGAAACGCCACGCAGATTTATTTATGTATGTATATTCCTCGTTTTTCATAGGACGGGACGTGACTTGCTGCCTGCCTAGTCGTGAGTTGTGATGTAACGTCCATGCCGTTGTGATTTTGAAATATTGCCAATTATCCGGCCTAATATTACAACTACGTGTAAAACGAGAATAATCTTATTAGACTACCAGGCTAGCAGGAATCCTAGGCTAAACCATCAAGACATTACATCAAGGCTATATCATTAAAAATGTCCACCATGATAAAGACATATGTCACGAGAATAAAAATAGAAATAAAACAACGACATAAAAAAATATGTTTCAAGTAGTAGTTGTTCAGAAACCAAAATAGATGTCAATAAATTCTAATCCGACCTTAATGCTCCAATTGATTTTGTCGTAGTACATTAATAATTGACATGTAATTATCGTCCACCCACGCAACTCACTTTCATGATCTACCCTGAGCTTAGCACGTCAAACTAATAACATTTTGATAACGACCTCATGACGCAAAATAACAAAAAACTCAAAACCAGAAAGAGCCAAACCGGACATATGGAATCAAATATTTCGTGCTACTACGTCTTGCTACAACTTGAAAGGTATTTCCTTTTTCATTATTTTCTTTCATACAGAAATTCCAGTGTTGCAAAAAAAACTTTAACGATTTGTTGACCTGGAGGTGGGAGGGTTAAAAAAGCAATGCTCGACAAAAAAAAAACGGTAACGCGAAGGAACATAGAACATACGTTTCCTGCGGCAATAAAAAAAACGTCAGAGCGGAAACTGTTGACTAATTTATAATACTTTCCCAGTACACCTCAACGCCCTGTACACGTACTACCACCAAGCTGCCTCCACCTTTCCACCTTTGTAACACGTCCGCTCGATATATATAGTTTCTTTATGGCCATTGCACTAAACAACCCGTCGGAAATAGCAACTGCACAGAAACTATTATTATATAATTAGAAAATCAGCTGTGCCGTCTGCTTTTGCTTCCGACTTTTTCATTCATGGTAACTCTCAAAGCCTATAACCTCGCCTTGTGTCGACATTATATATTGTGCGACAGCGGAATTGATCAGCTGTTTGTTAAAGTTAGAAGCAAACTCCAGCTGTTTTGTGGCACACGACCCACGTTTCGTATAATGCGCCTTTTGGTTGCGATTGGTTGGGTGTTTTGTTCTAGAATCTAGATTCTAGATATTCGGATGGAAATTGGGAAGTTTTACCGTGGCATATGCCGCGCCCTGTGCCTGTTTGGAACGAAAATGGAAATTATTTGCATCCAAATTGTGGCAGCACAATACAACACGGCTGCTGCTGCTGGGCCAGGCCGTGGAGGCATTTATGCGCAACTCTTTGGAGGATTGCGTTTTATGCATGCACAATTGAATCCCGTCCGCAAAAGAAACGAAACGTCGTTTCGTTTGTTGTTACCCCGAGTTTTGTACCGCTGTGTGCAATTGCTGAAAAGGACGGCCATTTGTCCGATATTTGTATATCATTAAAACTAACGATCTGTGCTGACTGTGCAGATTTTCTTCTGCCAGCAAAAACGGTTTAGCTGTTGACACTGGTGGACACCACACAAAGCACCTCAAACTCTTACAACAAAAAAAACGATCGAAATATTTTGATTCATAACACAAAAAAATTATTTAAAATTTTAAATAAGTTTTTTTTAAAGTCTTTGAATTAGCTGTTTATGACACTTACTTCTTTCTAAACTCAGTAAAAATAACTTTTAAAAATAAAACCTAAAACCAATGACCAATAAAATTCGAAAACAAGCTTTATAAAGCATTGAAATCTAAAATAAGACGTTTTATTTTGATCCAGACGCGTTTGGTTCAAAATAAAATGAAAAAAAAACACACTTTCTTGTTGTTGCACATTTCGGCCAGAGCAGCACCATTAATCATTGCATTTCGTACGCGAACTTTTGCTACGTATTGTAATGCCGAAACGAATAAAATTTTTGCTTCAGCGAATAATTGCGGCAATCATTAATAATAACCTCAGTACGTCTGTTAGAAGGATGTTTAGGAAATATGCCACACACGTAATTATCTTATTTATGATAAATTATTGCATGTGTTCGAAATGTGCCATGCCGCAAGAAAAACGCACAAAAGATGGAGTGAAGTCAGAGACGCCGAAAGCGATCCCCTTTCATCCAGCTGATGCAACCAAACCCATCGCGTTTCCTGCACGTTGTGCAGCAAACATCCAAAACCTTTTGCCAAAACCGGGGTTTCAGCGCCAACATCAATCATACTTTATCAAAATAGGAACATCTAAACGAGACGTCACCCTTTAACAGTTTGCGCCTTACGGCGAGAGATGCGAATGCATCCAATATGATATATGACCGATGATAAAAACTACATTCTTACAAATTCAATTTTTGCTCGCGATAATCATATGATGACCTTAATTTCTTTCACCATTGTGTTGTAAATTACTTATATTAGTTACAAATTTCATGATTTCACGCACGACATTGATCACATCAAAAAGTACTTACATTTGGTACTGTGTAACTGCTGTAGTTGGGGTTGAGGGATTCAGACTGCTTGTTCTTGAATGCCCTGTAGTTCTCACGCAATTGTTTGCCGTACTGCAACAAAAACACATTACATTAATAACATCGTGCATTATTAAAAAATTTGGTGACCACAACCACCAAACAACTCAACCAACGATACACACACGTGAGGATTGTGTATTAATAAATAAACAAATGTCTTCCACACGCACTTTGCGCCATAGATGGACGTGCATTCCGAATAAAAATAAAACGTGTCAAGCATCAGCAGCACAGTTCACATTTATAAAATCCGTTCGTGAATCGTGGCGCTCAGTACATACTGCCATGTGCCAGCCCAGCCAAGTCAAGGATAATGAAAAATAAAATTCCTACATCGCATCTCTGGCCCGATTCATGGCCACCACACGCACTATATGCTTCGAGTTTATAAATTAACCTTCGTGTGCAGTATTCGCTTATTTAGCTCAACTACTATACTGAACTAGCGCGATTTGAATATTCAACAGTTTAGTTAACTTTAGAATATGTAATCACGCACCGGTTATAAACCAATCAATGACACACAAACATACACATTACGCAATAATTTCATTAATTCTTCACACACATGCTTTATAGTAAAAACAACTCTAAAACAAAACATTGCATTCAATAAGCCAAATCTAACGTAACTCAACAAGACCACCCTGTAAATAAATATTTACACCAAACCAACGTTCGCAGATCACCTCGGCTAATTACACGTTATAATTAATGATCACGGTTTGTTTTATTGTAAGCGATTTGTCGAAACGCTCTAACTGTTTAGCGAGACCATTCAAGAAGCGAGACCTTAACAAAACAGCAACAAAATTCATAGAAACTCATTGGAATTCCGTTGTGATTACAGAAAATAATAAAAGCTTGACGAGGCTCACCGTTGGTAAATGTACGTGTGTGTATTAGACGTTCGGCAAACAAAAAGCGAATTTAATCAAACACAAAAAGCCGTGAAACAATCGTTTGTTGTATTGTTTTATAGTGTTACAGGCAGTTAGATATTTGGAATTTTGTTAGTCGCCGCCATAACCGGCGAGCCGAGAGCTGGCTCACGCACAAACCAAAGACACGATTCTTCTCCGACGCACGCTTTTAGATCGAAAACACGCACGCAACGTGCGCAAAGCTAAATAGAATCCTATACACTTAATTCAAAACACGGGCAATGCAGAGCACGTCCTGACTTGCGAGGACAACGTTTTAGATAAGGTTACGCGCACACGCTTCCAATCACTGTAGGTTGGCTACGTGCTTTTATTATATTCACGATTCTAACTGTTATTTTGTACTTATATAAATACTATATATAAATAAATACAAACTCAAATTTTGATGTAGGACATTCTTTAGTAATAATAAACAAATAATGTTTCAATGTATGTATTGGATTTCAATTGTTTTTTTGTTTTAGTTTTTATCAATTGATAAATTAAATAAAATTGTCAGTAATCCATCATAAAATTAGTGCCACACAAAACACGTAATAATAATTTAATGATAGAAATTGTGAAATAAGTTTTTTTTCCATCAAAAGTCTTCAATTGCTTAATTTTTTATAATTCCTAAGTTCGTTCACTCCTAACGTTGCATAAACTTTTTCGTGTGCTTACCAACAGTCATTAAACTTCTTTAGTAAACTAAATACTAACACATGTATGTGTTGATGGAAATTTAACAATTACCACAATCAAGTAAGGTAAGTGTTTTGCACATTACTATTACTACTCTTATTTGCACACCAAAAGAAATAAAACAAGAAACAAAGAACGCAAAAACGCGCATTGTGTTTTTGTCTGTTTTTTTGTTGATTTTGCGCTCAAGCGGGTCAGTCAATTTGTTACCTTCTGGGAAATTGGACGAGTTTATGTCTGCATGTCGCGCGCAATACGTGCATCGAGTAAAAAGCGTGCCGCGTGTCGTCGCACGTACGCCATTAGCACGCAGCATCCCAACAACGACGACGACCGGCGGCGCATTTCGCGCACGGCTTGGGAGATGAAGGCGAGTGACAATGTATGCATGAAAAGCTTTCACCTTGCTTGCGCGCCTAGCTAGCGGCTAGCGAGACGTGCGCATCGTGCCCGAACGAAGAACGAACCACGATGAAGCGCCAGCCGAGCTTGCGTGATTTTATTGCCACACAATATGTATGGTAAGCGTTGTCGTCGTCGCCGTTGCCGCCATCGTCGTCGTTGTGTATTTGTTTCTTCGAACCTTCGAACGAAATGGAATAATAACGAGAGCGTTGTGTTTGAAGTGTACGCGCGCGATGGTGCCGCAACAAATATTTACCAAGGGAAAATACGGAAAGAGACAAAAGCCTCTCGAGTAAACGATAACGATTTTACACGAGTACAAAGCACCAAGTGGGAAGTGGGAATACTAGACTAGTCGGTAAAGTCACTTAGATTAACATTAAAAAACAAAATCAAAAAGTCCAATAAGAATGTCGCAATCATTATTTAAACAACGATGAGAGTTAGGTGTTACCTTCAGTTTGATTTACTCTTGCTTAGACTTGAAAATAAGAACGCAAAGTTTGTTGAGTAGATCAATACGACTGACGTTTGCCACTATCCAAAATGGCAAACCTACAGATTCTAGCTAGCACTTCTGGGTATTCCGATTACGCTCGCTTTCTTGTCATAGCAAACTCCTGGTAGTTCCCAGGCGAAGGACCCGTGCGTGCGCCAGACACCTATTCATAGCAGTTTTCATGCCCTCGCCACGTTCGCTTTTAATATCCCTAACCCTGATATCCCGTACCTTGTAGCCCCTGGTTCCTATTCCTAATCCTTTAATCTCCAATATGTGTCTTAAGTGCTCCTGCTTATATTCTTCCTCTACAAGCTCTACTAACACACCAAAGTGTAAGAAAACCAAAACCAACAGTTGTGTGTTAAACTCCGGTAATCTTCACAAATCCCTAAAAAGTACCAATATCTTTCAACGCTCCTTCGTTTCAACGCATTACGCATTTTACGTCTTAGCCGCTTAGGTTGCTTTGTTCGTGTGGCAAAGGCAAAATATTTTATTTTGTTATGCTAATCATAGGCGGGCCGAAACGGAGATCTTCCGTTCCTGCTGGTGAGCAATGCGCCCCAAAGAGAAAAAAAAACATTTGTCTTTCATTAAATTTGCTCATTTGGTACGACGCGAAGCAGAACTGCGACGGTGCTGCCCGCACTAACGGTTGCCTTTTTGTGTGCCCTAAATGCGAGGGAGCGAAAGAAAGCGCGACGAGCGTTTATAAATTATGCGACATTTATCAGTCGTTGAGTTTTGTTAGACGCAACGCTACCTTTACTTGCGCGCGACTGTTGGTGGCAGAACGACATGAATGTAACGACTCTGGGATTTCTTTGTGCTTTATTTCTAGCTCCCTGATGTAATATTAGGTTTAATTTCAATTTATTTCCTACACCCCGGCTGATAGCAAGAACGTGTGC
>JARJDS010013148.1:0-32485 GCA_030264155.1 Atheta pasadenae | reverse complement strand
TTAAAAACTGCTCCAATTTCCTGATTTTTATTGGAAATTTTCGAGTATTTTGTAGTTTTCTTCAAATATTTTGAGGTTATGTTTGACTTGTAATGGTTGTCACAAAATGGGATCATATATTTTCAATTTTTTTCTTTCAAAAATTATAAATTTACTTAACAAATTTGTTAAATTTTGTAAAATTACAAAATAAATCGTAATAAACTTATTTGTGAAAATCTTTCAACGGATTGAGTCACAAACATTGTCAGAGGTTATTAAAAGTGATTGAAACCTTTCAAGAAGGGTGACAATGAAATAAAGAAAACAACATAACAAAAGCCATCGGAATTTCGAGTTTCGTGTCGTTACGCGAGCGCATTTACAGCGTGGAACATAATAGAGAAGAAAATGTAGAAGAAAACGACGGAATAGAAGAGCGGATCGGCATGACTGCACGAGAGATCTCTATTACTGGGCGGCATTCTCATACACAGACTTGGGTTTTAAATCGCCATCGGTCCGAAAAGCGTCGTCCAACGCGGTCCTTCCCAGAAGGACCAGTCGCTGCACTACCGAAACGAATACCACACACACCACCGGCACCGACGGCGACGTTCCGGAGGGTCCAAACACACATACACACGCACCGGCTACATTGCGCAGCTGTGCGCCCATCTCTTCTTCCCCAACCCTACAACAACCCTCATATAGCATAATATATACATCATGCTGAAAGTTGTGAATAGCGGTACCGCAACACACAGCCGCCATTATTGCTCTCGCTACGATTTTACTACACTGGCGAGATGGATGAAGACGTCACACGATGCAGCCGAAGACTTTACTTACCTGCGCGATGGCTCGGCTCTGCTCCACGCTGCGGTCATAAATTTAAAAACGCTCGTAAATTATCCCGGCTTTAATTCGGCAAATTACGAGTTACATGTCAATCTTTTCCGGCCTGCGCGTGCGCACTGATCTCTTAATTTAATTGCCAATTACCACGCCAGAGTCGCATATTTTGCGCTGCACTTTCGGGTAATTGAAATCCACGCACACATACAATTTCGCCCAGCAACAAAAGTCCAGAGCAAACATATTTATTTAATGCTAATTGAGTCGTAAAAGACGAACGAAAATAAAATGCGACTGAGCGTGTCTAATGTTTTCGGCATTTGCATGCTGTGTGTTGAGTTGACTTGACTTGAGTTGAGTTGAACTGAAGCGAGTCATGAACGCACGGCGACGGCAACGGCGACCATCTTGACTTGATTTGATGGCGTCTCGCAATTCGCCCCCGAGGCATTTCTTCCGTTTTCTTCAGCGCCATTAAGTGCTTGAGCACGACGTGCACCAGAAACTTGATTATGATTACTTAACTAATATCTACAAAAGAATGAAAGAACACAAAACACACATTCTGCATAGAGACAATTTTCAATTAACATGCAATCGATTCAAACAATTAAAATTTTGATTTATAGTTAGCAGTTTAGAGTTTTGAGGTTATGTTACATGATGTTAGGTTAGTTGTTATGGCAAAGGGTTGAATTTAAGACTTTAGCGCCTGTAAAGGTTTCCGATGTTTTCTTCGGCGGTGAGGCGCAGCGTTGCGACGCGGCGTCTTGTGTGGTCCGTGCGAGTGACGTCACGCTGCGTCTTGTGTGGTCCCTTTCATGTCGTACGGCTCTCTCGCGGCGCGGCGCGCGGCCACTCTCGCCCATGCTCTGCCCGCACTTACACAATAATCGGAACACGGCCCGACCGGATGAATAACGAAAACATTCGCTTCTATCAATCGGATCTGAAGCGCGAGCGCGGCGGAGTGTCTGCGTTTTGCGTTAATTCAAAATTCGACCACTTACAACTTCTAAGAAGTCGCATCTTCAACTTTTTTTCCCCTTTAAATGTTTATGACTTTATTCTTAAAATTAAAATTTATGACTTTCCAGAATTTTATGCTGCAAACTGTTATGTAAACATAACCTGAAATTTTTAAATTTTATCTTAGTCGATTTCTTTATTATTTTTAGGGTAAAGCAATTGGCGATCGAGGAATATTATGGCTGCGAGCACGTGCCCAACGCCAACTTCACATGCTGGGTCGCTTCCTGGACGCGCACGCCGGCAAGGTGCTCTTCGTGGCGTTGCTCGTCATCGCCACGTTTTGCGTGGGCTTGAAAAGCTCCACGTTTCATTCGAACATCGAGCAATTATGGGCCGAGCCGGTGGTGATCGAGGACGCCACGGCGCCCTCGTTTTCAGCACCGCCGCCTTCCTCAGAGGTACTTTCCACGCATCAAATGGTGGTACAAACAGCCCTGGACCCTGACGCTAGTCTCCTTCACCCGAATGGCCTCCTAGAGCATTTGGGCATGATACGTAAAGCGTCGCAAGTCACCGTCACCATGTTTGACATCACGTGGCGACTTACGGACATTTGCCAGAAGGCAAGCGCGCCAAATTTTGATATGCACTATATCGACCAGATTGTCGAAAGTGTGTTGCCATGCTCATTTGTTACACCTCTTGATTGCTTCTGGGAAGGGTCCAAACTACTTGGACCTGCTTATCCTGTTCATATACCGTAAGTTTTATTATAATTTTTTTTTAAACTTTAGATAGATTGTTGTTTGACCGAAATGGTTGTGTTGTTGCAGATTTGGTGTAGGAGATAAAGTAAAATGGACAAATTTAAATCCCCAACAATTAATGTTAGAAATAAAAGAAAAGAAAGTCAATTTTGATTATCAAATCCTCGAAGATTTCTTCCGAAGGTCTGGTATCTCCGCCGGGTACCAGGAAAAGCCGTGCTTGAATCCTAAAGATCCCGAATGCCCGTCGACGGCACCCAATCGCAATTCTAGTCAGCCTGTCGACATCGGCGCCGAACTCACCAGCGGCTGCTACGGCTTCGCCGCCAAATACATGCACTGGCCGGAGGACCTCATTGTCGGTGGTGCGCACAAAAACAAGACCGGCCACATCAAACAAGCGAAAGCACTGCAAACCGTCGTACAGCTAATGGGCGAGCATGAACTCTACGATTTTTACTCGGAAACGTATAAGGTGCACCACATTGGCTGGACGCAGGAAAAAGCCCAAGCAGTATTACGAGGATGGCAGCGTCGTTTTTCACAAGAAGTCGAACACTTGACGCGCAGCAACTCCTCCGGATCGTATTCGTTCAACACCTTTTCCACAGCGACGCTAAATAAAGGCCTGGCGGAGAATTCACAGATTGATATTGTGAAACTAGGTGCAGTGTTAGCCGTCGCTGCTTTTTACGCGTGGATTGTTCATTCTGGTCTGGCCGCCATGTGTGTTATGATTCTCGCATGTGCCGCTGCGGCTGGATTAGGTTTCTGCAGTTTGTTGGGTTTACCGATGAACATTCTAACCACACACGTGTTGCCGTTTTTGAGCGTTGGGTTGTCTATGCGCGACATGTTTTCGTTGTTAGCGGCACATAATAAGAAACTAGCCCCGCCGGAATTGTTACAAAGGACTGGACCGACGATTGTTATTGGTGGGATGTGTCAGGGGGTGGTTTTTCTGATTGCGGCGAGCATTCCATTCCCAGCGCTGCGGATATTTTGTTTACAAAGCGCCGTACTTACGGTGTTTCATTACGCGACCATTTTGTTCGTTCTACCGACCTTGATTGCGTTGCACATGCGCTGTAAAAAGGCGGCTGTGCCTTGTTTTCGACAAGAGAGCACGGGGAAATCTATGAATAACAATAATGAAAGGGTAAGTTATCAAAAACATTAAAATTTAGCATTAGTGGCGCCATCTGTACCGCTGTACATTCAATACATTATTATAATTCCAATTCTTAATTCCAGGATCATGAGGCGAATCTCCTAACTTCAGAATTCATCTGTCATCAAAAACGCAGCCTATTAACATATTTAGTAAACAAATATTTAACGTTTTTCATCTTTAAACCCGCCGTCCGTGTGTTTTTGTTTATAATTTATGCAGGACTCATTGTTTTTTGTGCTTTGGAAGGGTTAAAAGTTGAGTTTGACGTTAAACTATCGAGTTTCCTACCGTGCAACACCCAAGAGTATCGGTACCTTGAAGCGCAGATCAAACATTTTGGTTTTTACAATTTCTACCTCGTTACCACCGAGTTTGAGTACCCATTGAACCAACCCTTAATGTATGAGTACCACGCTTCATTAGCGCAAGTCCCTAATGTGTTGAAAGATTCCAATGGAGGGTTAAACAATAATGATTTTTGGTTAGCTAACTTTCGAGATTATCTCGCTGACTTGCAAACTGAATTCGATGTGAATCGAGATCGTGGTTGCCTAACCAGCGAGAAATGGTTTGGTAACGCTACCGAAAAAGCTGTGTTGGCTTTCAAATTATTGGCCCAGACCGGTATTGTTGAATTCCCCGTTGATAAGAGTCAAATTTTTAACAAAAAACTCGTCGCAGGGAAAATAATCGACCCCAACGCGTTCTATAATTATTTATCCGTTTGGAATTCCAACGATGAGATTTCGTACTCCAGCTCACAAGCGAATTTGACCCCGAAACCTTTGCAGTATTATAGCTCAAAGACTGAATTTGATCTGAAGATCCCCAAGTCGCAGCCATTGAAATACACGCAGATGCCGTTTTACTTGAAGAATTTGAAAACGACGAATAAAATCATCGAAACTCTGAAGAAGATTTTACTCATTTCGGATGAGTTTAATTCGAAAGGGTTGAAAAACTACCCGGTGGGTTTAATCTTTGCTTACTTTAACCAGTTCCTATTGTTGGATAGACTTCTAGTTGTGCAGTTTGTAGTTACGGTGCTAGCGGTGCTGTTGTGTGTCAGCGTTTTAATCCACTGGAGCAAATTACTCTGCTTGATTGCAAGTGTTTTGTTCAGTGTGTTGGTCTTGGGATTTTTGAGTATTAACGGAATGACTGGAACAGCAGGAGCGTTGCATTTGATCGTTGTGGTACGAAACGTAATGTTGGTTATGTACGGTTTTCAAACCGCAATGGGGAGTCGTGAACGGCGCTTGCGCATGGCACTTGAAATGCACGTGGAAACAATGCTCAAAGGCGATGTGGGTTTGTTACTCTGCGTGGCTGTCATGGCGTTATCAAACTTTGAGTTTATCCGGTGCCATTTATGCCATACCTTATTAATATCAACCGGTGCATCGTTCATCAATGTCATGGTATTCTTTCCGACGTTATTATCCGCACTGGGTCCACGTGGTGAATTACAGCACTTGGAACACAATGATCGCATATCAACCCCTCCACCCAAAATGGCGGCTGCCACACAATCACGTCAAAGAGATCGTGATTACTCAAAACAATCATCGAGAAGATCAGCGCCTACGAAAGCAACAAGAGAGCCTAGTTTAACCACAATCACTGAAGAAAGTTGTAATCAAAGTATTGTCGTCGAGCCACAAGTTACAGTGGAGTATTCGTCACCGGAGTCAAGTTCGAGCGGACATGGCGGACCATACACCACTAAAGTCACGGCTACAGCCAACATTAAAGTGGAGTTAATTGCTCCTGTGTATAGAAGCAGCAAGTGTAAACCACATCGTTCGTCGTCGTCATCATCGGGTAGTAGTAAACATAATTGTTCAGGATCTTCGTGTTCGTCTAATGCGAGTAAAAGACATTCGTGTCGGTGTTGTAAGAACGAGAAAAACGATCGCGATACTTGCGCGACGGACAGTGACAGCAGTAGTGGCGGAAGTGCAGGAAGTGCGGAACATGCGGAGTGCGGAAACGCCGCTGATCAATGTACAAACTCGCGTAGCTAACATTTTATTAGTTAACAAATTCTTTGGACTGACGCACAAAATGTTTTATCGACTGAACTTGTTTCGACTGTATTAATCCTTATCTGTAGTAGAGTTGCTTTGAAAATTGATGAGAAATTTTTCAAAATATTTTATGAAAATTGTACTGTATTATATTTCGAGTGGGGGTGGTAAAGCCGACTCCCCAACAAAAAGAAACTCGAGCACTAATTTAGTCCTTCCTGCTATAATGTATTAATAATATCTTGTAACATAGACCTGTGTATATTGCATATATGTATACCATTCATTTATTTATTCGAAGAAAAAGAAAGACATTTGTAAGATATCGCATCATCCAATGTGAAGATGAAGAGCACGTTTATTCATAGTTCTTATTTATGAAATCCTAACCTGTAAGTAATAATTCGATCACCATTTTTATAATAAATATTAATTCCTATCAATGTTGTTGTTGTTGTTTGGAAGAAAACAAAATAGGCATATATGCTACATTTATTTAACAATTGTTATGCATAATAACAATTATGAATACAGGTTAAATACATGCTCAACACACATAGGCTATATCCTAACGTACTATAATGTGACATTTCATTAAATACGAAATATATATATATTTATATATTAAGATTCGCCGCCGTCAAATTATTATTCATCCGGAGCAGCTATAGGGGACGCGCTCATTCAGAGAACAGAAACAAATCATAGCGCGTTGTCATAACAATCATATACAAACAAATTCGTTAACAGAGCAATCATAACATAACCTACAAATAAATGTTTGTTTTACTATATGACTGCAACCAGCGACGCAAGAAGCGTTAACTAACATTAAAATGTGTAAATTGAACTTTTGCCGTCTCAGAGATTTATGACATCAACATAACGCGCTTATTTACAAACAAAATAACAATCATAACCGGATTTGCAACAATGCAACACCTTCATACATAACCTCAACAGCCTTAACTTTACAACTTTTATATATAATAATTCACTACGTACGTAGTACATAAGTAATTAAATGCAAGATTATCGAATGTGTATTTTATACAAGTATCCTGGTGGTTACAATGTTAATTATTCCGAGAAAAAACAATTGAGGTTATCTGACTAGATTTATATACCATAAAAACTTAAATCTTAAAATAACAATTCCACATGGATATTATCAGTCGTTTGTTTTGTACAACAAAAAAAAAACAATAATAGTTTTTTGTTTGTTTGTTTGTTTGGAATGTTTTAAACCAAATCGTATTATAACGCAATTATTTCAAGTCTTCTTCATCATCCAGAATGTCATCCATGTCTTGTTCCCAGTTGTCGTTCTTTGAACTCGAAGACTTGTGTTCGCTGACTACTTCGTAATCCTGCAACTCAGCCTCGAGCTCCTTTTCCCATTCCTCTTCTATATTCAATCAAATCCAAAGATATCCAAGTGGAAGAAGTCAAGGTCGTAACAAAACAAATCAAAAACAAAAAGAGCGTAAACTGTAAAGGTATAAACTCTAACATTCGCAATAACAAAAACAAAAATAAAAATCAGAACCAAAAACCAATTACAATGTTAATTAATTAAATTAGTTAATTCGAAATTTTTAGGTTAGTCCATAAAAATTGTACACCACCAAGAAGTCGTTAGTGCATTTTGTTTGCTTGGTTTGGTTGAAGCAGAACGCAACTAAAGTGAAACAAGTGAATGCTTCAAGTCGTAAATATTGCTTTACTTTTTTACGCAAAAACTTTGCACAAGCAAACAAGTTTAAGTAATAAAGAGCGTCATCATTATAGTTTTTGATAAATATATAATTTTGCACTATATAACGCCAGATGCTCAGCAATACTCTTCGTATTTGGTAGTTTTTTCGCTCTTATTTAAAACGCTCCGTTAGTTTCCTGTATGTACATAGTACGTTCTAGGTTATGTATCGCAAGCAAATCGCAATCAACAACAATCAACAAGTAGAAGGTGATAAGACAGAATTCTCATGCGCGAGCATCTGGCTGGTAGATTTGCACACTCAAATGTTTTTGTTGATAAAATAATATTTACAATAATTGAGGTTAACCCTCAACATCAATTCACATACCATGTTTTTTGTGTTTCTTTCGAGTTAAGATTCTTTTTTACAACAGTACATTACCAAAAAACAGACCGATATTGTCAATTTCTTTATTTACGTCGTTAACTATTTGTATTTCATTTAAATATTTCATTTTCTCTCACCCCCCACAACCAAAACAAAAACGCCGACTTGTTTTCGCCATGTCGTCACGACCTTAACCTCAAAACTCCCAACACACATTCCACATAGAAGAGATTTATATAGATTCATTTAAAGATTAGAAATATTTATATTATTGACAACAAGACTTGTTTGTTTAGTTTAATACGAGTATGGTCGAGATTAAAGTCGTGGCAACTTTCTGTTATTAATTTTTCTTGGAAATTTCTTGGTAATTACAAAATCGCAAACAAAAACAAGCAGATATGTTTCTTACACTGTACATGTATGTTTTCCTCATAGCACAATTATCAGTATTTAACCTCAAATCTTTATAGACAAAGATTGTTGACTAATAGTAAAAAATTAACCAAAAACAAGTCGTAGTCTTTGCGCATGCGCATCCACTTTATAAAATACACAGACAGTGGCAGTGGTTACCACTTTTTTGTTTTTATTATTATTTTTTAAAGTTTTGACAGTTTAACTCAAGTTTTGTATTTCATTCGACTCAAGTCATTAATTAATTAACAAAATTAACGTTAGTACCATTTGTGTGGTGGTTTATTCTTATCATTTCAATTCGAGTAACATTTCGAGCTGTTCGTGGCCGCACCACTACTCGTTTATAGATGGCGCTCGTCAATCATCAAATATGTACGTAAATTTAATACTGTTCCTTACTTTAATAATTTTAACTCTAAAATGTTTACAGATATTTATCAATTTATGTATATTTATATTATATACGAGCAAAACATGTTTGTAATGTGTGTTCAAAGATTCAGTTTATGATTAATTTTAAGGGTTGTATTGTAATTCGTGTTTCTTTTGTTTTCAACGCACTAAGGTAACGTGATTTTTTCGCTTCTGTAATTTGTGTGTTATCAGTGTGCACATTATTTTACATTTTCTTTGCTTTTCCAACCATGTTTTCAATCTGCAGATTACAGATTCCTGTAGTTTTAGTTTTTTGTTTGTTCGTAACCTTATTTGTTTTCTACTCCGTGGTTTTGCCTTGTTTTGTGTATGTTACTTTATAATTTTATTAAGGTTAAGTTCCGATATCGCACGTAATTTTCAGTAAAACCGAAGAGGTCAAAGGAAGATAAAGATATTGTTTTGTTTGTTTTATGGAAGCTACAGTACGCTTGCCCAATCTTCTTTTAAGCTGTCGGAAAACCATACAGGAAACTAACTTTAGTATATGAGGTGGTAAATAATCAAAGAAATGATTCGGATCACAAAACGACATTGAGGACACACTACACGCTCGCACGCAGACATTCAGTGATGTTGTTTTCGGTGATTTGTATGCGATGATTAAGTGATTGGTGATGTATTAATACGTTAAATACGTTAATTAGAAATTAAATATTAAAGTACAAAGCAAAAATTTATTAAAACAAAAAAACACAAATTAACTGAAAGCTTAAAACCGAAATCATAAAAAAATAAAACTTACCACCAGTTTTTGAACCCAATGCCAATTTTCGCATGCCTTCCTGAACTTCAGCAAGGTCCTGGGTGGACACTTTCAACGTATCTGATATGAATTCGTTGCTTTTTGTGTCTACTTTTGTTGGCAATTCAATTTTCAACATAATAAAAAGAAATTAACGTGTAATAACTTAAAATAATTCAAAATTAAATACTATGCGGGTATAATTTATATTTGGATATATCAGAAATTACTTCATAGATGGCGTTAGATGCTAACGCCATGTTTTCATGACTAGATACTGGAAAATTTGATATATCCAAACATGTTTACACATTAATTAGCTTACTAAACACTCAACTAAATGTTTTTTATGAAATGATTACTTAGGATGGGCTTTATGTTGAGGTTAAGCTAGTTTTGCAACATGGCACTCACCTAGGGGCTGATCAGAGGTCGTCTCACCCGACTGACTGTCACCCTGCGACATGAACGACAATTCGTTTGCTTGACAAATGAGACTGACGCGGTAAAAGTAATTCCTCCAGAAATTTTCTTCCGTAATGCTATAATTAAAAAAAAAACATGTTGAGGTTATGTTTAGTTCTTTATGTTTTTTGAGGTTATGTTCATGTTTTTTCAGGTTAGTTTTGGTTAAAATGACATTCCTTACATTTTAGGCACAAGTTCGTAACGCATCTTTTCTAAATTCGGATCCTGCTCCATGATGGTCATCGCAACCGGATAGGAAATGTCATAGTCAAAGTGGAAATCAACGCCGGCTGGTGGGCTGCGCACAAAGTTGCGCTTGTCGGTGGAGAGACTAAGACATTCTTCCTTCAGCGCATCCTCATTGGTGCAACCCGTCCATGGGGGCAGAGAATTGGCAGCGTTCTCTGCTTGCTTCGCAGCGAAAGCTTCCTGCTCCTTGTTGAATTCACCAAGGATCGTCTGAGTTCCAAATCAAGCACAGGAAACAAAGCACAAAACAAATTATATCTAGTATTTGGTGGTACCAATACGATTCGAAAGACTTACATTCTTTTCTACGGCCTCTTTAACTTTTGCGCCCGCTTCGCTGACCTTCGCCCCGGCCTTGCCAGCCGCCGAGTACAAGAAGCTACCGAACGATTTGACTCCGGCCAATGCTTTACTTTGCACTATAGGGGATGATATTTTTATTTACACAAGAGTACAACAAAAAAAGTTAATTGACATAAAGAGAAAAAATGGCGGCGTTGTAATGAGGCGAGAGATCGATCCGATGGATGGCTTGATTTAGAATGCGACAATTGACCTAAATTTCTGGTTAGGGTGGGAATATTTTTCTGTTACAGTTAAAGTTAAATTAAAATAAAGAAAGCAAGATAAAAGTGGGTTAATGAATATTTAAGGTTAAATATGTAAATTTATTTTTGATAAAAATTTCCTTCTTAAAAAATATTCATGACTTTCTGTTCATTTTTTATAAACTGGTAAGTTGCACAAAAGATTTACTCAAGATAAAATTTTCTTTGGTTTATTACCAATCATTTTTTTTACTAAAAATATAAAATTTTGAGGTTAAAGGTTAAAAAACGACATAAATGTGTTGTACAATGACTGAAAATGTTTTAGTTGCATGAATTCGCAATGAAGACATCAACAGGTTTAACTCACCATTGCCAAATTGTCCGTCTTTGGCTGCTTCATCTGTGGGCGACTCGGGCGGCGTGCCGGGCCCAGAATCGGCTCCGCCGGTGGCGCTGAAAAGCCGGGAGTAACAAATTTTATTACTTATTTTGTAAGGACACCGAGAGCACGACAATCTAGCACAGGCACGTTCATGTTCTATGAAAAGGGGATCGGTAAGAAGAAGAACAAAAAAGAAGAACAATAGTGGGCGTGTGCGAGCATGGTTCCAATGTGCAAGAGCTGAAAGATGCTGATGCGATGCGAAATGAGAAAGCAAAATTCATAACTTCACAACTGAATCGAAGAAGTAGCATGAAAAGAAATGAAACCAAAACAAAGAACGAAACAAAATCATCACTTAATAATAATCACGAATCACATAAGGTTATAATACACAGTAATACAGTAATACACTTACACATACACATCGACCACTAAAACAAAAGAGCGAGCAGCCACGTCGTACAGTTGGCACACCACCACCACAACCACGATTTCATACAGTATACACACACGCGTATTGGGGGGTGGGCGCGTGGCGCGTCGTAATATATACTTGCCTGGAGTTGTCGTCGTCGTCCTTCGGCGGCGCGGCGGCGGCGGCCACATCGGCGAGCGCGTCGGTTTCCGCTGGCGCCACCGCTTCGTCCACGGGTGGCGCATCACCACCCTCGCCCTTACGCAGTCCTGGGATGCTGGGCATCGTCGGCATCGCTGGCATCGCAGGCATTTTCGAACCTACCCAACCACCAATACCGCCGATTTGTGTTTTCACATTCGAAAACATCTCCATCTTGCTTGTTTTCGTCGGGCTGAAAACGGCAAACAAAAGAATTAAAACTTTGAACAAAAAAATTAACATTATTTATAAAGGAAAATGATTAAAAACCATTTACGGTACCATGTGACATGTGTCCGAGTTAAAAGTTAAAACGTTAGAGGGCACAATGCAGATGTTCTACTTTCAGGAGCAGTCTGTATTTAATATTGATTTTTCGGAATTTCTTTGACCCTATTAGGGCGCCTGTTACGACATTCACGAACACAACATACACACCGCCCCCGAAAACAACACACACCTTTAACTCATCAACAATCTTTATTATTCATTTCAATTCATTGTTTTATCACATAAAAAATAAGTTATGCAACCACATTAACATATAACCTAAAACTTCTTACTGCCTTTGACAATAGTATCCACTAACCTTGAAATTGATTTTTAATGAGGACTATTGATTTTTCGTCTACTCAGTTTTTCGCGAATTGACAAAACTAAAGCAAACTTTTGGTTGTAAATACCTGGTAGCAGCAGCATTGGCCAAGTCACCATCTAACGCAGGTTCCGCAGCAGCTTCCGGTAGTTTCCCGTCCTCTGGAGGTGCTTCACCGCCTTTACCCATCCATGAGCTGACCTGATTCGTCAAACCCGAAAACATTTTATCAGATTTTTGCTTGTTTCGTCTACGAAAAACTGTCCCTGAACGTCAAAAATCTGCTGCTGGGCGTTTATTACTCCTGCCGTCAAAAAATTACTCGCGTCACGATTGGATGGTTCACGCGCGCATAATGCAGACTTTAGGAATTGATAGTCAAAACTTCTTCTGTTGCTCTAGCTGCACGTACTGCAAGTCTGCTGCTGATGTTGGACTTGATTTCGTTTCGTTTGTTGTGCGACGCAGCGCGGCCAAGGACACACAGCACGTAACGAACTCGCCTTTGCTTGCTTTAGCTTTGGCTTTGGTTCAGCAGGTCGTAGCAGCGTTGGATGCTCTTGTCGGACGCGGATTTTACTTCGTCGGACCAGCACCAGCGCTTTAGGCGGCGTTTTCCGCTACTAGACTACAGGAAAACTACAGATTCTGCGCCGCCGCCGAACGGCATCAATATTGCACGATGGCTCTTCCTGCGGCGTCGCAAACGACAACTGCGCGCCTCCAACACAGACACAAAGCACGTACCAAACACACAGAACGTGGAAAACGTTGTTGAAAGTCGAGAAATTCAATTAAATACGATGAATTCGTACGATTCACAACGTATACTAGCTCATACTAGTTCACACCCACTGCTGGCATTCCTGCCATGAACACATCCACAGCTGTTTTTGTGTTTACTATTACGTCAGTGATAGGAATTGAGTTACAATGTAGGCAACCAAATCTACAGGAATTTTCTATTTATTCTACATTTTGCATACGCGCGCAGTTTGCGAAAATAATTAATTTATTTTAATTACTTTATACATTAAAGTATGTTAAGGTCGTATTACGCTTATAATACTCGCAATGATGCTTTGACGTCAAACGCGTTAAACAGCTTTTCATTGGGCTCCGCGGGCGGTCCATGCTGAATCGGCAGAAAATTCTCAGCCCTGATTGGTTTGTTGATTGGCAGCCATGATTTGCAATGCACTTTGTACACTTACACTCACGCCAATCAGCAGGAATCAGCGTATTTGTGGTAGTTGTAGCTGTAGATCCTTTAATTTCTCAATTCCTCATTCTCAAACGCAGGATGTAATCCTGTAATTTAACGAATGAGAAATATAATTATTGAATTCAACGGTAAAATGAGAAAATTCAATTTATATCGTTACGAATTGAAAAAATATTTTACGTGTTGAATGAAATTTTATTAGTGAACATATTGCGTCAACGCAAAATTAATTTATGGCTAAACCAAGCACAACCAAAAAAAAGTGATGCCTGTACAATAACCGGAGTGGTTTTGTGGTTAGGTTCATGTTGGTGTGGTGTGGGTTGCAGCGGCACACAGGTTGAATTATTGATCTCGCAAAACTCGGCGAAATTGCCTCTTCATTTGTTTTTCTGTGCGTGCATACATCACCAGCATTGGTTTTCCCGTGAAAATGTAAAAATTGAAATTCATGCTGCACAAATTTATCATTTCTTTTCATTCCAGAACTTTAATTATATTTTTTTAACCTCAAAATTAAAGGTTAGGTTGGCCTCGTTAAATAATGGCTGATTATTATTCGTGTGTATTGTTTCTTGTCGTATTCATTGAATTAATTGACTGATGAGCATATTGAGTGCTTTGTTCCGTCGTTTTGAGTGCAATGCTTTGTTGCGGGGTTGCGGGGGTGTCTCCTGCGACGCGCCGACGACGCCAATGACTCATTCTTTAGTACACACACGGCACAAACACATGAAGTGGTGTTTATTTCGTCGAGTTGGCTTGCATTGCAAATTGTAATATGTGTTTCCTTTTCCTAGTCTAGTTGCAGTCTACGCGATGAATGCATGTGCAGTGCATGATGTCAATTTTGTATTCATCGATCGATTGCTTGCCTCCTTCCAGTTTCTTGTTTCCTTTTTCCTCTTTCCTGTCTTTTCACCTTCCTCGATTAAATAGCAAACCAAGCCAACCAAGCCGGGATTTGTATGACGAAGGAAGTTAATGACAGTTGTAGGTAGTTATTATTGTATGCATTAATTATTAGAAAATTGTTCGCGTCAATTGTTTATGAGGCATTATTGTCAAAACAAAAAAAAAAAGTTTTGTTGCGTTATTAAAGTTTATGGCTGTTCAACCTTAAAAATAAAATATTTAGAGGTTAAATTTATTTATTTCCAATTGTTAACTTTTTAAAACAACTCATTGTTTATGTCTAGAAAAAATTTGGTTGAAATTGCGTTCAAAATGGCGGAGTTATGGCCACAAAATGGCGGTATAACATTTCACACAACCGTAAAACAGTTTTTTCACATCAACCTCAAAAATAAAATATTTACCACTTAATTTTTTTTATTTCAAAATAGTAACTCAACAAAACAACTCATCGTTAATGCCTAGTAAAAATTTGGTGATGTTATCACTTAAAATGGCGATGTTATAACCAATTAAGTTTTGTAATAACCGATAATCCTATGAAAAATAAGCAGATAACGCACTCGTGTTCGTTGTAATTTTGGTATGAATGTTTAACCATTCAACGAAATTATCGTAGATTAAGTTAACAATGAACATGATACATGCACACTGAGATATCCAGTTTAAAAATAGACTGAGCAACCATTAAATCCGATTACGAGTAAAACGCAATACAATAACAACAAAAAATTGAACGAATAAATGAAATAATACGCATATAACAATGGATTTTTAACAAATTTGCATATTTCTGATTAGATATCTTAATTATCTTTTCAGAACTATTAGAAATTTTATCACTCTTCATAGTTTCAAGTGTTTTTTGAATGATTTTGATGTTTTCTAAGCCCAAACAATGTCAAAAGTGTAAAAAAACCTTAAAACCTTCAAAAATTATGAGATTTCGGTCAATGTAGATGGCGCTAGCGTACGAAAATTAATTAAAACTGAACGTGAAAGACTAAACACGTTTCCTTTGATGTTCAAACGCAGCTTAACATGAAAGAATATTACATTTTTTATTAAAGTTCAAACGTTATGGCGTTTTTTAATACTTTCTTCGTACAATTTATACAAATTGTAATCTCTTTTAAGGTTATGAGCGGTCTGGTTCGGTACAAACGTTGACAAAAGACATTTAACCTCAAAATAACCACAAACTAACCTAGAAAATAAGTGAAGTTCGTGTTTTTCTACGGTTTTGTTTCTGGGTTTTCTTTGTGAGTAATTTAAATTGAATTAAACCCAAAACTGAAACTAGTCACAATAAAAACAAATGATGAATTATGCTGTTGTTCATGCTCTGGATGCGTGCGTATCGTGAGTTTTGTTAGTTTCGTGAGTATTTTCGTGGCGTTCAAGTATTCCAACCGTTTCAACAGTAAGCTATTTCTATGACTCATCCTCCAACGATAATTGCACATTGCGACGATTGTGTCTTCTGTGAAGTGTGAGTAAATTGAAAATTCTAACTTTACGACGCGAAGATACCCGAATGCGTTCACTGCACTGCACTAATTTGCCGCCATTAACCACAAACCAATCAGAACGCTGCAATTTTCTACAAATTTCAAAATACTCGCATCCGATTGGTTAAATTGTAGTTCTTGAATGTTGTTGTAATTAATGTTATATTATTCGTTAGTAGAGTAAAAGTTTTGATAAAAGTAAAAATACTTTGTGTAGTTTTGAGTGAATCTGAGTGAATCCAAGCACTTCGAGTGCATTCGCCTGCGTCAGTTGCGCGGTAACGGAACTGAATTCGGTCAGAAACGCCACAAAACCACGACCCTTCTCGTAGTTGTGCTGTACTCGACATCGTTGCCGTTCTGCTCCGCGTTCGCGCAGTTTCATTCGCACCAGTCGACCGGCCGGCCGCAATAATCACCTCGAACGTTGTCGTAGGCAGACATTTCCAAGCACATTCAAGCAGATTTGCGTGCCAAATCCACCCAGTTATCTGCATTCCAAACGATTTTAACAAACCACGCACAGGTTAGTCTCAATTTTAATCAATCCACACCCATGAAAACAATGTATAGCGAAGCAATATTTTAAAATGAAAAAAATTTAACGGTTTTTTTTTTCATTCATTGTTTAGTTAGGTTTGTAATGTTTGAAACTGTAAAATTTTAGTCATGTCTACTGAATTCCGTATTGGTATGGGCGAGGGCCGTAACTCCAGCCGCGTATTGAAACCACCAGGCGGTGGCCATTCGCAGATCTTCGGCGAACCGGAAGAAGAAGCTCCGCGTAAAATCCACGCACGAACTGAGATCTCCGGATGTTTCGGTACTGAAGCAAAGGTGGTGCAAGAAAAAACTGATGTGCAAGAAAAGGTCGTGAAGGAGTTGGAAGAGAATACTACTAATGGCAACAATGGCACTGTAACTGATGGATCAAACCACACCAATGGTACTACCATCGAAGAGAAAAGGAATGAAATCAATGCAGCAAAGACAGAATCATCCACTCCGGAAAGAAAACGTGTACCCCCTGGCGGGTTTTCTTCCGGTGGGTTCTGGTAATCTCAAACAGAACAAGTTTTACTAACCAATCATCTCGCCACGTGTTTTATTATGGAAGCATCGCTATTGCGATGCGAGATCGAGAAAATCATTATTGCTTATTGTAAAAAAAACGTATACACCGCCAGTAACGACTGATACTTAACGGAAAAACTCATTGTGATTTTTGTCATTTTAATATTTATCGAAAATTGAACGGAACTGAATGTGCTTTTGTGATTCAAGTTTTTAAATAAAATACTTTTTCCTATTTTTATTGTCATGTTTTGCTATGTATTTCGATGTTTTTGTGTAGTTTTTGGTGTGTTGAAGGTGATTGCCTTTGGCAAGACGATGATACACACAATGAACATCTGTCGATGTTGGTTTAGATCGAATATCGGTGATGGGGTGACTTCCAGACGGCGCCGAACGTGGCCTAATGTTTGCATGACACGAACATCTTGCATACAAACAACAGAAATTATATAAAATGACTTGCAACACTTGATATACAATAAATAATACTTCAACTTGTTTATTTTTAGTTGAATTTAATGAATTTATTTGTTTACTTTGAAGAAATATCTGAAAAACTGCTCATTTGTAAATATGTACTATAGTTTAGTGTATGACGGGTTGACTACAGTCAGCAAACAAAACGAAATAAATTCAAAATGGCAGTTGTACAGACTGATCAAGAGTGATATTCATTTGTTTTGTGCAAAATACGTTTATAGAAGATTTGATTGCCAAGAAAAATAGTGGAAAGGTTACAAATTCACACGTTTAGTAACGGTGCGGCCATGTCGTAGTAGTGGCACCGATCCTAGTGGCCCCCGGCAAGCCCTGGTTTTGTGTTTCCAACAAGGCTTTCAGGATTCCAAGTTTACCTTTTTGAGCAGCCAGACGAAGAACATCGGAATATTTCCTATTATTAGTAGTAGCAACATCTTTGAAAGTATTAAGATATGTGACGACTGGATCGAAATTTCCTTGTTTGGCTGATTCCATAATTTCTTCATGGCGCAAAATCATACTTAAGACTTTATTATGTTTGTTGTTTGAAGCAATCAGACTTGGGTATTTGCCTTCCTTGTTTTGTACGTTGGTGTTGGCCCCATATGCCAATAGCATGCTAACAATTTCTTCGTGACCTCTTGATGCTGCACGATATAATGGAGAATTGCCGTAGTTATTGATAGAATTAACATCGGCATTGTGTTTTATTAAGAACGCAGCAATTTCTAGAAATCCACTACCAGACGCATTTGATAAAAGAGTGCTGCCCTCGGAATCTCGTTCATCAACGAATTTCCCTTGAAGGATTAATTTTTCAACTACTGCGATGTTGTTGTTCTTTACTGCGCTTATTAGATTCATGTTGCTTTAAAACGTAGAAAATATTAATATTTAACATGTGTTGGAGGAGATGTTTTTATTAATTAACTACTTACGTAATTAATGAAAAATATCGTAGGAATTAAACAAACCAACTGCAATATTAGCGCTAAAATCAAGTTTGGCTATATAATCAATCAACACATCAAATGGAGATAAGATATTATCTAATCAGGTTGACAATTTATTTTTGAAACAGAAAGCGGTTTATTTCTCACCAAATCTAACATAACCTAACCTAGGATGAGACTGCTAACCTATAACTATAACCTATCTAATCTAATTGAAATATTATGTAAAAAAAAACAATTTTCAATTATTTGTGACATTGTTTATTGATTTCAATTTCAATCGAGGCAATACAATTAAAGAATGAAACAAAAAATGATAATAATCAAACAAACACTAATGAAATTAAAGTAAACGCAAATCAATTAAACATGCAACAACGTAATTGTCGAGAAACATACAAACACCGCCGGAAATGTAACACCGGCGATGAAAATTAAAAAAACGTATTGAACCAATATGCATTGCATGCAGCGTTACAATAGATTCGCGTGCAAATGCATCCTCTATAGATTCTTTAACTTAAGATGTGTACAGTACGAATTTTCGTGATCGTCCAAATAAATTACAATCATCAATGAGCAACTACGATCAAACACCACGTGCCGTCGCAGTTGACCATCGCGCGAATGAAACAAAGTACATAAATGTATATAACGCCTATAAATACTGAAATCTGAAATCAATTACATCCAGCAGGTCAGAATTGCGCACACATCTACTTGTTACTTAATTGTTTTTTCTTTGTTCTCAAAACTTCAACATTTTCATCAACGTCATAAATTGGTTACATATATCATCTACCAATGGCTGCCACCGGCGGTTACACAGCGCGCCGGTGCACAATTGGTACAATAAATAAATAATTAAATCGAACAATTGTTTGTTCGTTGACTTGTTGCATACACGTACATATACAGGATGTCTCAATACATAGAAGCGCTTTGTTTAGTTTTTTTTAGGTTATGAATAGTTTTATGCTTTTGTCCCCTCGGTTTCTGTTTGTTTTGAGAGTTAAATCAGTTGTAGGGAATTGTAACGTTTGCTAAACGTGGTTAAACGCAAAACCTTTACTTTGAAAGGTTAGGAATAAGAATCTGTACTTCACGCAAGTTTGAGTTCATTCCTCTGACGTCATCATTACACTACGAGTAATCTATTTATAGTAATTAATACAATGTTCAATGAATATTCATACCTTATCCCCTACAACAGATATATGTCGATAGGGGTTTTATGTTTTTTTTTGTAAACAATTGTTGAAACACCCTATACATTAAGTTTTCAATTCTGAACTACTGTTATTTTTGGAAATGTGTCTGTGTGGTTTAATGTGGTTTGATCCCGACGTGCGCTCTCTGCCCTGGAAGAGCGCATGCGGAAAGTAACATCGAAAAAGGATTGTTTTCTTTTAACCTTCATTTGTCGTCGTCCTTTGTCGAAGCAGTCAGGAAAGCATCAATTTCTTGGTTGAATGCTTTCCCAAGTCACACAAAATACATGAAGTCACTCACTCACGTTTTGATGATGTGAAATCATGCATTCGGAAAAAAATGGCCGCCGAAAATCAACAATTCTACAACGTAATTTAATTATAACAACGAAACGAAGAGCTTTTGATACTTTGTCTTTGTTCATATTGTGATGTTACTGTGTTTTTTTTTTGTTTAAATAGTTTTAGAGCAAACCCCTGAGTTTGTGAGGTTAAGTCGTCAGATAAACTGATATATCATAATCTCTCGTTTCCGGCTTAATTCTTTAACTAGCAATAAATAAATAGCGTTTTCGAAACGCGCATAATACAAACATAAATAATGTTAATAAATCAGGAACGCCTATGTAAAAAATAAATTAGATCACTGTTTGTTTGTAGACACAATAATAAGTTATGGCTTGCACCAGAGACTCAAGGTGAGAAAGCTTACGCCTCGCTGCCTTCTTTGCTCGGTACAATGTTGTCCAGCCCCATCTCCGACAGCACGTTGAGGGCTTCGAGCGCTGCTTTCTCATGCGATGCTTCGATCGTTGGTCCTTCACCGTGACAAACCTTTTGAAAGAAACAAAACAAATAATTCGTTTTGTTCACTGTATGATGACACATAACCTAGTCTAACCTAAATATGAAAAAATAAAACTTACCTGAGGAGGATTCGTACTCAACGATACCAAAGTCAAATACATTTCGTGATTGGCTTTCGGAAAATCTGAAAATTGTGCCTGAATATTCATCAGCTGCACTAAATACATCAATTTGTCCTCGGAACGCACGCCGCCGGCCGGCGGCGGTGTGATTTTTTGGGGTGTAACCTTAGGTTTTGGCGATGTTTCATTGTTGAACGTCGTTGGTGCAACAGGTTCCTTTGGTTTTGTCTGTAAGCATTTTTTTATTAAGTAATTATTTTTTTATCAACATTTTTGTTAATAAACTTACATGAGCTGTTTGATCGCCAACGATTAATAAACCAGGAACTAACTGCCGTCCACCACTACCTCCAACACCTCCTTGCGACTCCGCCTTTTCTTCCAAAAACGTCACTTTCCTCGCTTTTTCACTAACGCTTGCATTAGCGTTTGTCAAACTTGTATCGCCCTTATCTTTGTTAGCCACGCCCACACCTACAGCTCCTCCCACAACTGGTGCTGTGGTAGCATAACCTAACTGTGTCAGTAACGCTTGCGCCGCGGCTCGCTTTGCTAATTTTTTATTCGGACCCACACCATTCGCCGAGACTCCATTAACGGAAGCTTGAATAACAAACTCGCGCCTGCGCGCTGCTCCACGTTCTTCCACGACTGTATAAACAGGTTCTTTTTCTTTATTAGCTTGTTGAATCTGTATCAATCTTGAAATGGGGTTTATTTCTTCCGCAGTTTCGTTGGCTTTATCCGCATTTACTTTAACCAAGTTTCTGGTTTTTTTCTTATTGGCTATCCGCTTACGTTTAAGTTGAGTGGTGTTAGGAGTAGGTGGAAGAGGGGGAAGCGATGCTAATTTCTGTAGCATCTTTTCAGCTGCGCGTTTTTTCGAAATTTTCTTACCGTGACCTTCACCTTCGACGGTCACATCAGCAATTTTGCACAATGTTACGAAGACTTTCATGTGTGGCGGGCCGTTTTCGCTTTTCACTTCAAACACGACATTGAGATGGCGCTTGAGTGCAATTTCATGCACCAATGAGATAGGAGACTTTAGTTCGGAGTTGAGGTCGTGTATAACACTATTATCGTCGTCGTCGTCGCCGTTTGCTTCGAGAGCAAGTGTCGGTGTGGGTTTGTCTTCTTCTTCGTCGTTGAGTTTCTTGATTTCATCAATAGCGCGCGTAGCTGCGTCGTGTCTAGCTGCTTGTATTGTGGCACCGGTGCCTGGATATTCCCTGTCGCCGACTTTTAATCTTACCGTACATATTTCGCCGTTGGAAGAAGGTTGGAAACCTGGTTTTTGGTATTGACCATGGTATCTGTTGTCGTATTGGAACTGGCCGCGAATGTGTGGCGGTCTTCTGGCGTCGTAATTGTAACGGGTTTGGCCTTGTGGGTACATATTGTGGCGATTGTAGTATGGAACAACATAACCCTTAAAACAACATTAGTTTATTTATGTTCACAATGCTTTTATTTTGAATTTTAAGTACCTGGGGTTGTTGGTTAAGACCATTACCAGTTTCAACAATATATACAGTTCGTTCGCCGCGTTTCATAGCAAGCGCATTAAGCTCGACAGTGGGAGTAACCATGCCGGCACCGTTGGTCCGAACACCACCTGGTTTAATATGCCTGGCTGTTTTCGGTGGCGGACGGCGCAGTTGAGTTTTTTCAAGCGCGAGCGCTGCTGCAGAGTGCTGCGCCTTTTTAATGCTCGCGCCTTCGGCTTCGTACTCCTCGTTGCCGAGCTTTAGTGTGACGGTGAAGACCTTTTTGTGTGCGGGCCCTTGCTCGCCGGTGAGTTTGTACTGATGTTGGATCTTGTTGTACCGTGCCAACTCGTTCACTAAACACATCGGCGTTTTCTCTTTCATGTTTGCCAAGTGGGGCACTTGCGTCGAAGTAGTGGTATTTGCTGCGGTAAGCTGCTGCAGCGATTGCGACGGCGGCTGCTGTGACTGATCGGCGGTGGTTGTAGCCGCGGCCGTTGCTTGCTGCTGCTGCTGATGAAGGTGGTGTTGTACACCGTCCGCCGAATCATTCACACCCATTGGCATCGGCTCGTAATACACCGGCGCCGCGGGCTTCTGACTCGGCGGCGGCGGCTGCATCGGTGCTATAGTGTTGATCATCTGCGGCGCGGACGGCACCGAGACGAGCACACCTGGATGCGGACCACCTGGTACGGACACTAACATTCTTTGAGGTGGAGGTCTAAAAGTATCAGAAACCTTAAAATTGAGGTTATTATCGCAAATATTTAAATTTACCTATTTCTTTGGTAATGATGATGATGTTCTGGGTGACGCATCATGTTTTACTAAATGTTTACTAACCTTTTAATTATCTGAAACAAAACTTTCATTTATTTCCACTAAAATGATATTTTAAATTTTTCTGGCACAAAACCAAAATAATGACCTTATTCTACAACTTGTAATTTAAAAAAGTCTTAAACACAACACATAAGCTTGGCTTAAAAGAAATACAGCTGATTTTAATTTGCAAGTCTTCACTACTCGTAATCAAACGCGTAATTCGATCAATAAATATCAACTAACATCAAACATCGTAACTTAAAACGTAAACAATCCTTTATTCATAACTTAAAACAAATTATAACATTAATGTCTGGTAATACACTGAAATGGGAGCAAAAATACGCCTTCGAAGCTCCTTGATGAAGACACCGGCAAAGATGCGGTACGAAATCTGGCGCTCAATGAACACGACATACCTGCAGCTAGGCGAATCTCTCGTCGTTGTTTAGACACGACGCACGGCGTCGTCTTCGATCTGCCCGCAGATAGCGACAAACACCACTACTCGATCGTTTAAATTACGTTGGCAAACAATAAAGAAAAATAGCAGCTAACATGCGGCCATGTTTGACTTGGTGTGCGCACTTCAGCACACTTCTTGGGATCAGAGACGGCCAGTTAGATGTTGCCAAACTTTAGAAGTTTTCAGTGGGATTCAGAAACAGTCACACGAAACTTATACCTGTCGCACTCACTCTACCAGTTATTTACGTACGCGTTTCGAGAGCGCATGAGCGTGCAGTTGGTGGCTGAATCTTGAAGCGCGCGCGTAAAGTATGACAACACCGGATAACTAACCTACACTAAAACATGTTTATTTCTGTCTAACTTTTTTTCATCCCTTAGCTCAACTTCGTTGCACGATTTTTTGCGGAAGGTTCAATTCGGAGGGTCCAGTAGGGTCTCAGAGTGCTTGGGAAACAACGGAATCGTCGGAAGTGATTGAAAGGAAAAAGAATTTGAATTTTTCGAGCGCATGCGCGACGTGGTGGCCATGATGCTTGTTTGTGCTTTGAGCGGTATCGGCGGTAATCCGCAAAATTATTAATACATTTATAATTACATACAATAATGATGTTTTATAATTATTAATAATTATCCTATTGTTTATAGTTGTGTTGAGTAACAGTTTGATTTGTAACCATTGCGCGTTGAAAACCCTTTGCGTTGTTAAGCGTCACGCATCGTTTTAACCTCACTTTTTATAACAAATGTTAACAAATGATTTGTTTTTTTATAAACTAACAGATTTAAATAAATAAAGTGTTAAAACAATGGATCCCAATGCTACAGAGATTCGAGACGTTGGTGATTTAACAGAAAAAAACACTAGTCAGGCTGATTTCTTAGAGAAAATTAGTGATAAGTCTGGTAAAGAGATGGATGACTTTTCAAGCAGTATGGATTGTTCAGATATTGTTATGAAAGATAAGAGTGTGGTAATTAATACTCTTGGTGCGAATGATAAGGAAAATTTAGATGAGAATGAGAAAAGGCTGGATGAAGAAAATCCAACTGCAGAAGAAGCAATGGATGTCAGTGAGGATCATAACACAAATGGTTAGTTTTCATTAATATTTTGGTATAAATTAAATTTTATTACTAATTATGTTATATACAGGTGATTTGAATCCAGATGAACTAAATAAAACAACCCAAGGTAAAAATAAAGATACAAGTGAAACTACTGATGCTGAGCAAGAAATTTCTAATGAACATTCCACTTCTAAAGATGATGAAACTGAAAAAACTGCTGAAACTTTATCAACAACAGATATTCCATCTAAACCTGTTGAGTCACCTAAAACATCAGAAGCAATGGAAACTCAAACCGATGATATTGATGATCACAAGTCTATATCAGAAAGTGAAGATGATTGTGCTTCTGAACATGAAAAGAATGCAGAAAAAAGCCATGAAGACTCGACAGATGATGTTGAAAAAGCAGCTGAAGCTGAAGTTGTAGTAGAACATGTATTTAAAGACTTGGATGTAATTGATCTTGAGATTTGTTCACAAGAAGTAGAACAATCTTGTTATGTGTGTCGGAAAACAAAAATTGCCAAGTATTGTTTTGTTGAAAAGTTAACAGTTGGCAACAGTGGTATAACTGCAAGTGTTGATAATAGTAATAAAAGCAATGATGATGAAGCTGATAAAAATTTAGAAATCATAAAAACAGAAAACAAAAATTATGTTTGTACTGATTTTTGTTTTAACAAGTTGGAGTTACATTGTAATAAAATTAATAGTGCTCCATATCTTGACAAGAAGCTACTTGTTGTTGATGAGAAGACTGTTCAGTTTAGGAGAAAATGTAAGCAGTGTTTGAAGGATATTGATGCTGTTCGAGGGGTGTGTTCATGGGAATCCATGGATTTTTGTAGAGAGCCATGTTTGTGTAAGTAAAACCTATTTTTATTTTAACTATCTTTGTGGTAATACTGAACAACTTTTGTTTTCATAATTTGCTAATTAAAAATTGTTGTAATGTTTAGAACACAGTTTAGAATAAGTTTTAATATTTTGTAGTAGGCAACCCAAACTACACATTATGCATTTTAGTAACTAGTTTATCGTTATATTTTTATGTTATATTAGTTTTGTTTAAAATTGTGATTCTTGCGTCTTTCTACCCCCCCAAAAGTAAAATTTTCCTCCTTGGTTTTTGTTATTATAAAATTTTGTTCTTTTCAGATCGCTATCAATTAAAATTCACAAAAAAATGTTCGGAATGTGAAAAAAAAGTTGAATATAACCAACTGGGTAAATACTCAGTACGTTTCGGTTCAATAATCCGCCAATTCTGCAGCGGCTCTTGTTTAGACACAAGAAAAAAGAAAATCCGTCTTTGTTCCTACTGCCAACTAGCAATGTCCAGCGCCTTAGGTCCGATTATTGCAATGGGGCAAAAATTTTTCTGTACATTTAAATGCCGCGATAAATTCGTGCAATTAACAACCCCTAACAAACCCCCATATATCCCAAACAAAGAAACAACCTTCTGTTACATCTGCTCCGATAACACTAAACCCATCACTAAGGAATTCAGTTATCAAGACCGGAGTTATTATCTATGCGAGGATAGTTGCCTAACAATTTTTAAATTTTTGAATAACTTCACCGACAAAGTCGGTAAATGCCATAATTGTTGGAAACATTGCACAATGAATCAACTCGAATCTTTCGCGATGCATTACGACGGCAACTTTAACCATTTCTGCTCCACAACCTGTCAATTTATCCATATTATAACCCATCGAAGAATCCAACCCTGTATTTGGTGCAAAGTAAAAAAATATAATTTTGACTTAATTCATCGCACTGGCGTCATTGGGGATGTGATCTACGGTTGTTCTTTGAATTGTTTGAACCAACTCACTGCTGCGTTGGACAAACTTGCTGACGATAAGAGTAAAACCTGCGAGCATTGTTCCAAAGAGAAGGTCGTGTGTGAAATCACAACTTTGGATGGAAAAATTAAAACCTTCTGTAGCACGAATTGTGTCGCTGAGTTTCAGTCGAAATTACGTAAGAAAGAAGCGAGGAACGAACAGCTTGAACAATTACCACAAATTGCTAGTGTGGTGTCGTTAGCTGAGATGGATAACGAGAAGAAGGTGATTTTTGTTCAGGAGGAACCATTTCCCGATATTGCTAACAAAATGTGTCAGGTTCGTTCGTTGTCGTGTGATCAGGAGACACAAATCGAGAAAGATAAAACCGAGCAGGAGTGTCAGACTGATTTTAAGGAAGAATTGAGGTTAAGGGCGGTGCCTGTTCCAATTTTTGTGCCACAACCACTTCACATGTGGAATGTACCACTTCCAAGGGCTGTGCCTTTTGCTTTACCCGTACCTTTACCGGTTTTGATACCTTTAACGCGAGATACGTCAACAGAGTATCTTAAAAGTATGAAAAAAGAACCGGTAAAGACACCTAGAGATCCTTTCGAAGCAGAATTACTGATGATGGCTGAATTGGTTGCGTCGGAAAAACCTAAAGAAGAAATTGAAGAACCAGAAGAAGTTGATGGTAATTATTTTATAATTTAAATTGAAACAATTGAAAACGGGATTTAAATATTATTTGTAGAATTTAGTCCAGAACCAGCTGATGCGTCTTTCAATGAAGATATAATGCAAATGGCGTTAAAAATGGCGTCGGATTATCAAGAACCAGCGGTAGATTTAGAAGGCGCTTTACAGGCTAATACAATTGCACCAGGACATCACCCGATGGAGTTGACCAGGTCGGAGGATATAATTCACACGGAACCTCTTACTGGTGTAGTGCGGGGTGGGCCAAGGGGGCGTGGTCGCGGGCGTGGTAGTCGTGGACCAAGAGGAAGTGGTACACCATCGCGTAGGGGGCGTGGTAGGCCACCAGCAATGCCGGCTACATCTATTCCTGATCCTACTCCTCCTCCGCCGCAGGAACCTGTGGAAAAACCAGATGCGCATATGTGTCTCAAGGTATTTTATTGTCGACTATTTTGTTTCAAGCACTGTCATGATTTTTGTTTGTTTTAAAGTATACTTTCGGCGTAAACGCTTGGAAACAATGGGTAACTACAAAAAACGCTGACCTGGAGCGTTCTTCACGTAAATTGAAGTTGTTCAAAACTGATTTACTTCAAATGACAGCTGACGAGTTGAATTATTCGTTGTGCTTGTTTGTGAATGAAGTACGCAAGCCTAATGGGACAGAATATGCGCCTGATACGATTTTTTATTTGTGTTTAGGTAGGTTATTTTCAACATAACCTCAAAATAAGTTGAGTATTAAGTGTTTTGTTTTCTTTGACTTTGTAGGTATTCAACAATATTTGTATGAATGCGGTCGAATTGATAACATATTTTGTGATAGTTTTTATGAAAAATTTACGGATTGTCTTGATGATGTTTGTGGAAAATTCTCAACTTTGTACAGCGATTCTCGTAAGTTGTGTATAAATATTTATCATTATTATCTTGTTAGTTACCTGGTTAGGTAATAAATTAATCTTATTATGACTTTTATTAAAGATTATATTGTCACACGCGTGGAGGAGGAGCATCTCTGGGAGAGCAAACAATTGGGCGCGCATTCGCCTTTTGTTTTGCTCTTTACTCTCATGTTTTTCAACACCAAACATTTTAATCTCACCGTAAGCATTCATTTTATTAACATTACTTATTACTAAGTTTATGTGCGCATGCGCAATGTTTACACACACAACGTTGTTTTTTTTGGTTTAGAATGTTGAAGAACATATGCAGCTATCGTTTTCTCATATCATGAAGCATTGGAAACGCAATCCAGGACAATCTGGTAGCAGCACAACGCGTCAAATGCCTGCGGGGGGTCGAAATGTATTGTTGAGGTTTTATCCTCCACAAAATGCTCAAGGTAGGATCTTAGTTAAACTATTTTTTTGTGTTTGTGATAAAGTTAGGTTAGAAGCTAACTAATTCAAATCATAACCTCAACATTTTTTCAACGCAGCTAACGCGCGCAAGAAAAAAGTCTACGAACAACAAGAAAACGAAAATAATCCACTACGGTGCCCCGTAAAACTCTACGAGTTTTACCTCTCGAAATGTCCCGAGAGCGTGAAAACACGCAACGATGTGTTTTACCTCCTTCCGGAGCGTTCGTGCGTTCCGGAAAGTCCGGTGTGGTATTCAACAATGGCGCTTGATCTGCGAGCGTTGAAAAAAATGCTCCATCGTGTCAAAATGGTCAAGGAAATTAACGTGGCTTTACTAACGCATTAGCTCGCTACAGGATTTTCTCTTATTGTTATCGGACGCAAATTCAAGTCAAACCGTTATTATGGATATTGATTTTTTATTATTTTTATATGTATAACAATCTAGAGACTTATAAGGTAACTTAAGATAAGCGTACATAGACGGTACAGATGCAAACAGTGTACATTTTATTCGTTTGCGTCGGCGATATTGTTTTTCTTGACTTGATTTTGGGCGTATTTGATTTCGTCCGTTTCATCCGGGATGAGTTGTCGCATTTCTCGGTCTGGAAATATTATACTGGCGCTTTGTTGCGCAGTCAACTTGGGTGCGCTTGAAGTACGCACTTCTACTATCTAAAACAAGAATATAATGGAATTTAAACCGTAAAGAAAATAAATATTTTCCATAGTATGTGTTTTTTTTAAATTTAGGTTATGGGGGAGGTGATTGAGGTTAAGTTACACTTACCCTGCTTCCGCTACTTCCACTGCTATTATGACGTTGAAGATGACCTATTGAGAGTTTGATCGAGTTGCGTGAATTCGAATTTCGGGACACTTCAATTGCTGATCGGAGTAGTCCTAGTTTGGAAGCATTGCTTCGTGCTTTCAATAATCCGTAGCTGTCACTACCTCTTCGCCTATAATGGTCTTTGATCATTTCGCTATCGACTTTGTTTAAAAGTCGGCCGATCGAGGTCAACGAACCGATCTGATTGTATTCTATGATTAGACTGAGGCGTTCAAAGCTCACCATTGTACCTTGATCGCGTGTTTTCGGTTCGTTTGGTTCTTTATCGTTGGTGATATCATTTTCTGAAATTGGATAAATTCATATCAACTCACATCAATCATCTTCCATTGCAGTTATTTTAAATTTGATTATATGCAACCCGTTTTGCATTTGTTAAAAACTAGGTTAATGGTTTCTACTTTACCATCATCGTCTATACTATCCGTTTCGCTAATGTTCAACATATCGACTTTTCTTAACCAACAAAACTGTAATAAACCATAGGTAATGCCACAAATGATAACAGCAACACCCATTATACGGAAAGCTTCTCGTATACCATATTCACCAATAAGACGCCCTCCGAAATAGCTGCCACTCCCACGTCCGATACTGAAATGGGCCATGCCAATAACCCCAATTAACGTTGCTAATAATCCCTTGGGAGCTATAATTGCGCAGTAAGTGGCTGCCGCGACCCACATCAAATGCACTGATAACGATTCCATTGCTTCAAATGGAAAACACCACCATGCACTTCTACAAAAATTAAAACCCACAAAAAACATAGCGTCCCAACACATAACCTTATTTAAGAATTACTTAAGAAACAACTTACTCGATAAAACTATACCCCATCAATCTAGCGGCATGAGCAAAAAACGCCAAAATAATAATATTTATATGACCCAGTTTCTTTGTAATCCTATCAGCTCCATACAGAAACGGTATAGAACTTAACGTCCCAACTGTAACAGTCACCCCCAATAAGGTATTCGGAGCTCCCAGTTCTTTCAAATACAAAAACAAGTAATTCTCAATAAAACCCCACGGATTTCCCAAGAAAAACATAAAGATAATGAAAATGATCACACTCGGCATTTTAAAGATACAAACGAGATCTTTAAAAATATTATCAGCCGGTAATTTCGTACCTAACGGCATTAAATACACAGCAATTGCGGATATAATCAATAAAATATCGTAAGTATAAAACGCCGGCGAGTAATCAGTGTATCCTTTACGTTCGCTGCTTAAATCTATAAAGAATCCCGTTATCGGTGAGAACAACGCCATTCCAAGACTAGAGAATAATTTTTCCCGCCCAAAATCTCCGCCATACTTTTCAATCATTGTCAACGCTATCGGATCGATTATAGTGATCCCAGCTGTCATTACAATACTCCCCACAAAACGTAAAACAAAGTAAATCCAATAAGTCTTGTTATCTGATTCTTTAAAATCTGGTGGGCAGATTTCAGGCCCGCCTTGTAAGAATTTACATTGTTGCACCATACATTTTTTCGAAAAATAATTTGAAATTGAGGTTAGGTTATTGGTCCCATTTGGTGGTAACACAACACCACCACAACGTAAATCGCTCTCATCAAGATCCGTAAAGTTAACCTTTGCTTTAGTTAGGAGTTCTTCGGTAAACCGGTTTTTAAATTCAAAAACTTCGTGTTGGGTTTGTTTTATATCCAAACCGAAAATCTCGGTCGGGTCTTCTAGATCAGGATGCATGTCTAACAACAAAGTAATTCCTTCTGGTCTACAAGAAAAGGTTATGTTTTAATTATTACTTCAATTAAACAGAATTCAATTAGAAATAATTACCGGTTTATATTGGTTTGGGTTATATTCCCGGTTCGTACTTTACTGTTTGGTAAATACGGTGTTTTTCTTAACTTGCAAAAATTTTTACATTCCCCGAGTGTTACTAACCATTCTTCATCATCTGGACATTCCCGACTTGGACAAGGACTCCACCATACTTCGATATCTCCTTTAGGATGTTGCATAACATACGCTGATGGCATTACACTCGGTAATTCTTGGTGAGGAATTATGAAGAGGCAATGATGAATAAATGCGGTTAACAGGAAGGACACAATGACTATTGGTTTGTATTGCCCGAACTTATCGATAAGAAAACCGGTTAATGGTGGGGTTAAAAATGTGGTTAAAGGTAAGGTTAAGTAGATTATACTGATTTGTTCAACGGTTAATCCAATACTTTGCATGTGGATTGTTAAATATGGCACTAATGATGAATTTGCTACAATAAAATAATTTTGAGATATAACACAAGATGGTTTCACATAAGTTATTTATAGAACTTACCTCCATAAAGAAAAAATAATGTTATCTTTAACATTACCAGGTTTTTGTTGACTTTAAAGAAACTCTGGTTTCGTCTTGGGCTGTCTGTTTCCACACCAACATCTTTTTGTTCTTCCATTTTTACTAATGACAACGTTTTACTTCATTACCACGCTCAGAACTATTCCTGTTTGTTTTCTGTGGTTTTATTGCATCTTGAAATTAAATTGTACTTAATTACTTTCTGTTAATCCATGTTTTATCTTCCACTATTCAAGATTAGTTAAGAAAAATAAGTTTTACATGCTCAGGATTACATTTTATTGTATTTTAATCCTTTTATGTTTTGTTGGGTGATGTTTAATTACTGGCATTGTCACTGTGTCCCAAAAATGCATTTTGAGGTTATATTTTGATAAATCCCTAAAACAGATAACGTTTTTAAATTTAGACATTAAATTATTTGAATTTCGCGCGTTAATGATTAGAAACGCGCGCCTCCAAGGATTTCATCGCTCCGCCGCCCTACACATGTTTGCTTTGCTGTGCTTTACATAGCCAGCGTGCTACGACATGTTGCCGAGGCCACCGCCGCTGTTGCTGCCGCATTCGCACCGGGGGAGAAATCGCTAAAATATTAACCGCCGGCAAGGACACTCACTGTGCCACAGTGCTAGTAAACCACGCCAAACCACACCAAGTTAGGTGCACAGGGTGTAGTCTTTTAAATTAAAACGCTTAACATTCCTTAATTACGTTATCAACAAATAGTCATTCTTTAAAACACCAAATTCACAACGACAATAAGGTTAGGACAGGACTACGTACGACTGATAGAATTGAACTTAAAAATCTAGTGTGTGGAGTGACAATAATTTTGTTTGGAAACAAAAGAATTGACTGCTGCGTGAGTTTAATAGCAGTGACATCAATAAACAACAAACAAACAAACGAAA
>JARJDS010013139.1:0-12168 GCA_030264155.1 Atheta pasadenae | reverse complement strand
CTCAAAACACCAATGACAAAATTTTATTCATGGAATAACACTAATTTTATGAAATGTTGAGCGATAAAATTTGTGGTATGTTTTAAGAACTTAATTTTATTTTTTAATTGAAAAATATTTGTTTTTTGTTTAGTTCTAACTTTGAGCCTAAAAATCAGGCATTTCTCATAAAAATACAAAAAAAGTTTGTAATAAATGTTGTAGATACTTAACAAACCAACAAATTATCTTAGTAACATTTTTTCCTAAACTGCACCAATTTTGCAAAAATCGCATTAAAACCTTGAATTAGTAAATTTTCAAACTAAAAACTTAAAAATAAATTATTGTAGACAAGTCTTTCCAAAACAATTACTTTTAAAATTATAAGAAAATATTTTAATTACTCTACCTCTATATTTTTAATGTTTACACATCACTAATTCCACGTAAAAGTAAGTCCATCATCTCACAGCCTCATCAAAAACCTAAGAAAACTCTCAAATAATTCCAAAGTAATTTTTAGGTACAAGTGTAGTAATTGCTTTATTAAATGTAAAATACGATAGGACCGAGAGGCACTTCTTTCTCCTTGAGGTGCGCACACTCAACATCTTTCATTATCTAATTAACTCTAAAAATCTAAACACACATAATCGAATTCTACTACCGCGCCGACTCGTCTTCGGCATTTCCAACATCATCAACTATTGCAAGTCACGTTAACCAGTTAATGTTAACCTTAACATCTTATTATGCTTTAAATTAAATTTAAGTTAAAATTTTAACCATTAAATATTTCATTACCCACAAAATACACAACTTCGTTTACACAATTTGCTATTAATATTAAAGTAATAAATAATAATTGAAAAGATAATAAAAAACAGCACAAAATAACAAATTGTTTACTAGTACCTACTACAGTTAATAATAATTACTTTACTTACTGAAAATGTTGAAAATTAAAAATTCCACAGTTGTAAATATCTCAGTAGATAAATACGTAACATCAAAATAACTTATGAACACCACAGCCGGATGAAATGATGTTATTTATAACCCGGATGCTTAAAAGCTACTTGAGTTCGTACTAAGAAATTGTGTATTCACCCCAAACGTTACCGCCGACAAGATGTAACAAAGAGGCTTTTATAGGGAGCGTAATATTCAAATTTATCTCGAACACACCGCACACTTTAATGTTATTATGGATACTAAATTTAAAATAAGATACAAGTTACAAACACACACAAACAGTTTGTTTGTTTTTTGTTTTTTTCCACAGCCTACTCTAATAAACAAAAAACACATTAATATTCTAGACAATCTAGACGCATTCTTCAGGTGTTTTATTTAAAAAACAAAACATCGTCGACGTCATCCAAAGTGCATTTTAATAAGGCACGAGTACGAACAAGACAAACAAAAGAAGAACAAAAAGAAATTCCCTAGTGTCTACTCAAGTCGAGTTAGCTAATCGTACCACTTGAATTTAGTGGTTGAGATTGAGGACGCTTCACTAAAAGGGGTCTTTCTTTGATTGTTTGAAAGGGTGCCATAAAAATGCCTCCTGATTCAGTCAAACAATCAAACACAAACAAGCGGCAATCACACAACCTCGCCTACTGTTTGTTTTGTTTTTCATAGTTGGCGCGATGATGAAAAAAGCAAACGGAAACAAAAAAACAATCAACGTGAAGACTTTTGTTTTTGAATTGTTTTGAAAACAAAAGAATTATTACAGAAGCCAACTAGATGCGGAAAGAACAATAACCATAATAATAAAGTGTTGATTTTGAGTGTGCGACGAGGAATGAAAACACAAAGTGGCACACTGTAAGTATCATGGAATTATTCCATTATCATCACGATAAACGTCCGTTAATAGCTTTAGAGATGATTAAACAAAGTCGAGACTAAGTAAAAAACAAAGGATGCGATGCTCGAATGCATGACGCGTCTGAATTGTCTGTAAAACCTACAGACGAGTTTTTGTGATTGTGATTGCAAACAGTAGTAATTTAAGGGTGCATTCTATCGGAACGACCAAGCCAAGACCGGAAAGTGACTTGTCGAAAAAACCTACAGATAAAAAGGTAAGCATAACAAATTACTGTTTGTTTTATATTTCAAATATTCTAACCTTAAAAATTGCGTCCTCTAGAGGGACCTAACACTTTAATTGAGTAATTAAACAATTATCTATTAAAATAGGTAATTGTTAATTGGATCTTATTAACTCAATCAATTTTATTGATTTTATTTTACAATAAAACAAAAACAAAGATTGGTAATAACTTCGTATAAATTATTAACAGTGCACACTCAAGCTCAAAACATGTTTGTTGAAGTTCATTTAATGCGTTGTGTAATTAAATAGTTATTTACGATCGTTGACAATTAAGCAGACTCACACAAATTATTAAACATTCAGTAGAAAACAAACTAATTATGATTTTCATAAAAATATCACTTTTAAATTATTGTAAACTAACGCCATCTATTTTTTTGTAGATGTAATAAAATTCTATTCAAGGTTAGTCGTATATACTATAACTATAACTTTAAAGAGTTAAAAAAAACACATGAAACACAATAATAAATCATTGTTTTATGAGTCTAGAAGTAACCTGACTTAAGTATAATCTACTTGGAACTAATTCTTGTGTACAGTGACTAACTCGACTCAGCAAGGTGCAATTATCAATTGACAGAAATCCGCTACATTGAAGCTGTATGCCGGCCGGTATGGCTGGATGAAATTTATCTTCTCAGAAAATGTCAGAAAACGAAACGGGAAGCGACCACTTTGACTAGTTGGTTTATGTTAACAATATCTCGAACTTAAATCTCAAACACTTAAATAAAATCAAAGTTGATCCAATATCCAACTAAACTGAAAATGATTGAAATGATACAGTTGATAGGCAATTTTTTTTTTCAATTTGCGGTACTCTAAGTGCTCAACTGCTTAGTAGTCAATACTCAATCGTCTCAATGCTCATTACGCATTAGCATCACGTGCACAATTATAACATGTCTTTCGCTCGTTTATGTACAAGCTCATGCACTTGCGCATGCGTTTTTTTCGTCTGCACATTAACTCCACATAATGTGTGTATGTCAGTTGGTTCTAATACATAATGCGTGTTCTAACAGATTTCTAGTGGCAGTGGCATTCTAGTTGTATTTTTTTGTTACTTAAATCTTACTGATAAGTAGATAGCTGTTCGCGTCCCAGCTAATGTATGTTTATTGTACGTGCGCGCGCAGGTTGTTCGCAATATAAGAAAATATAGGATGTGCTATTGCTTGGTCGATGCAAAGTGATAGTTTAAACCTCAGAGTTGATGCGTCGATGCGATAATTATTAATAACAGATATCCACCGATGGGTTGATTTATAGACGGATGAAATTATGGTGTTTGTCGATCGCGAACAGGAACAGACAACAGAGGAGCAACAGAATTTGTCGACTAAATTAAAACCAACACGATGATTCAGCGCCAAGTCTTCCTTGCTCTTTATCATCACAGAGGAAACTATAGATTTCCTTAGAAGACTTTGAAGTCGCATGAAAGACATGAAAGCAAAAGTCTCACAGTCCAGAAGACGTTTATTAATGCGTTGTAACCTGTACGTCAGTTTAAATTATAGAGACAAGCTTGGAAGTTGTAATTATTCTTGAAAAGTTGACAATTTTTTATTTTGTTGACAAAGTTAGGTTAAAAAAATTAAATTACGTAGTTTTTCACACGACGCATGCGCAGTGCCTTAGCCGGCACGTCCTTAGTAATAACAAAAAATAATTGATGTTCTTTCGCACACAGATAATTCCTAATTAGAAACGGATATTAATATGACAATTCAATTTGTTTTATGGTATTTACACTGTCAAATACAGTTATTTGTTAAATAAACAAAACAACAAAATGTTTAACTGTTAAATATTATGGGCTTAGTAAATTCTAAAGTTGGTTTTATTAATAAGAAAAACTAATAAAAATCATCTGATATTATTTGTTATGATGGATTTAATTACTGCAGTCATCTAATGTTTATTCATAAACATCAAAGAATGTTTGAAATGTTTAAATATGGCATGCGCATTCGCTATGATTTCCGCACGAGTGCATCTCGAATATCTCGATCTGGTTCTTAAATATCCGTAATAAACACTTTACACCAGTTGCAGAATAGCAATTGCAAAAACGTGTTACGCAATACAAACAAGTACAAGTGATAAAAAATAACAAAAACCAATGGCAATTTCCCGAAAACCTCAAAAAACAACCAAAAAAATACAAATAAAATAATTTCTATAAAGAAAATTAGAAAATAACTTAAGATACCATTAAACCTGTGAATAATTGACTCAAAACCATTTCCGAAACATTTATCACTTGACTAATCTATTTAAAACGAGTAGCCGGGTATCTTGACGCACCTGTTGATGATTATTAGCGAGCTAGAACATATTCGAGGTGGAGCTACCTGCCGGCTGGTAATAGGAAACCGTTGAATTCGTGTTTAATAATTCGATTTGGTAATGCCAAGCAATTAATCATACCAGGCGACTTCTTCTTATATCTCCAATAAATATCCCGATTCAATATAAATCCGTTTTTCTTAAAAATTTCTACGCATTTAATGTTAATTCTTTCTATATTTTTCATTGCAAAAAGATTTATGATACTCTCTATACGTATTGGTTTTCACAAATACTTTACTTTAATTTTTATTGGCTGCTTGAAATGACTTAACTTGGCGCGCCGACGCAATAAAACATTTCCGATGTGGCATTAAGTCCACGTCTACAAATAATCTCCGGTGACATATTGATTTATGTCCGTACATATTACGTTTTAACTCGTACATTACTTCTTCTTGCACATGGCGTGTATTTTTAAACACAACCTCGACGCGCCGCCGACGACAAACTCTTTAAACGAGAAGGTGGTGTGGTCCTGGCGGAGTCTACCAAACGTTTGCCGTATGTATTTTTAATGCCAGACGAACGACCCACACGTCTTCTTCCTTTAACCACTCTTAATAACACCGCACACTTAAGTTAAGCATTCGGTTAAACATGGAACTTAATGCCCATCGGATACACACAAGGTGTGTCGCCAGGACGTAATTATTTTGGGAGGACTTTTCATGAATTTCATATTGAATGCTAAAATTACTTCGATATATTTCAGTGTGTATGTGTTAGTGGTAGAACTGACTTAAGGTAATAACTATTCCTCGGCGGTGAAACGAACAAGCTGAGGAACATAAAAGCCCGCATAATTTTAATGTTTACGCGTTCAACTAGTGTTGTTCCAAAGACGTGGCGAGACTTTAATTTATTGATTTTTTTAATCCCAACAAAGAATTTTATGTTAATTTGGGCATAAGTCTTGTCAAGTCATGACCCTGCCAGGGTGTCCAAACATTTTTTTTCGAAACAAAATAACAATACATTAACTCGCATGATAATCTAATTAAAATTATCCGGAAAGCAGCAATTAAATTCCAAGAAACTCAATGCGAGATTAAATGATCCGCGGAATCCATTAAGCTGCAATCAGTTTCGTAATGCAATGCGAACGCGTTAAAGCTTACAAATCCTACAATATGACACTATAAATTCTCTACAAACAGTTCGATATTATTCTCTGGACTAAGTAATGTCCAATTGCCACAAACGCTGTATTAGATACTGAACAGTCTTGCGTGGAGCTTTGTTCAAGACTAAAGTCTTAATGCCAAGTTCCTTCATTCCTTCATTCTTTCACTTTCACGCATTCGGACAAAACATGCGTGACAAAATGGAATTGAATTATAAATTAACAATAAGTACGTTTAGCGTGCAACTTACAGTTCATTGTCTTTGAAAACACTATTGTGTTGGAAAACTGGTTTTGAATTTTAAGCAAGCGCAGTATGAAATATCGAAACACTCACCTGAAACAAAGAACGAAACAACCGTCAATAAAATTTACAAAAGGCCATTACTATTCACGTAACATGTGTGTGAGCAAACATAAAATACAAAATAATTAGTTTCTGAAAGGGATATAAGAGGAATGGAAATGAAAGGAATCATTTCCTGCTTATTAGTCATCACTCATGGTGAAGAATATCATCAAAAGTTAAATACTAATAAAGGTTATTGAAAATTAAGAAAAATTGACTATTTCAGCAATTCATTTCCTTCAATTTTGTAGAATTGTAGGAAATGAATTGCTGAATTTACCAATTTTTCCTAATTTCAAATTACTTCCTTCCTAAACACCCTAAAATATGTTTGGCGATGTCTGGTTAGGGTTGTTACCAAGGCAACATCCTCAAATACCAGAAATTGGAGGACTTGTAAGAGGAAACTGCAAAAACATTTATTCCTTCAACATCTATTTCCTGCGCCAGTCTAGCAAGTCCTAACTGAAGAGGAAGACCAGAGAACAAATAAAATCAACGTGTGTGTGCTGTGAAATGTTCTAATATGGAAGGGTCATCATATTAGATTTTCCTGATAGACGTATGCCGTCTGCACACGACGAACCAGTAAGGAAGTACGAGTACGTGTCATGTTTACTCAGTTCACAAGCTAGCAGAGATGTGAGACATGAGACAAGAAGGGGTCTGGACACAATCGAATTCACTGACATCTATAGAATATACCTATCTATCTACACCACTAAGAAGAAAGAAGCCTAGAAATGGAAACTCGTAACAATTCTCCTTAGTGATTTTAGTCAAGAGAAATGAAGAGACTGGGACGAAAATTATAATACGCGACTTGTAAGACAAGTGCAACTGATTTAGTAATAAGTAGAATAAAAAATCTGGACACAAGCCAAAAATTTACTTTGGCACCAAACCGCTAGATGGCGTTGTCCTGGAAAGGAGCCAGAACTCGCATATTCATTCTACTAAAAATTTCCTCATTAATTAAAAAATCCTTTTGGGTTTCCCGTTTAAAGTGACTTACGTGATAAGTCCAAGTTTTTGCCCACTAATTAAAAGCACTACACCCGTAAAAGGCCCTATAGCCCCTGAATGAGTTGCGTGCAATGTGCGCACACCTCGTTATCCTCATTTTAAGTTAAAAGCTGTAACACACGTTAGCGTTGTCTTACAAAATACGGCAGCTTCAGAATGAAGATTCGTCTTGCAGTAGGTGCACAGTGCGTGGCATTAAAGAAAGTGTCGCCCAGCAGAGGGTCATCTAATCACCCGTCAATCAACTGAGGCGAGTGCACATGCGCTCATGCTCATCAACGACCAGCACGCAATGGCTGACCAACCCAGTAACACAACTTAAGTTAAGAGAACCTACATCCACCCAAGTCTACAGGTAACCGGTACATCCCCGCCCCTTCTTTTTGATGATATATATGGTCTTCCTTCATTATTTTTTAAATTTTTTTACCCAGCACGTTATCTTACTTACCATCCGTCCATCATATAAGGCAGATATGTGCGTGTGTAAAGTTAACCAAGAAATCGAAACTTAAGAGAAATCTGACCATAAGTTTTGAGTGTATTACTAAGTGTGTTACTTAAGTAATAAGCAATGAATGCGAGTGAGTGAATAAAAACAACGATTTTCTTTTGTTCAAAGTTTTTATGCTTTGTTTTTTATATTCTTATTGTGCTTATTATGTCAGTCCAGATGCACGCAGGAACGAAGGAACAGAAACAGAAAACCAGAATAGTTAAGTAGCATTGTGAGTACACCACGAAGTCTTCTTATACGGTTAAGGCATGTTCGATAAGTAAGAATAACCGCATTGACCGCAACTCGTTTTCCAAAACGAATCAGTTCTTAACAAGGCCGAGAAGAAAACTCTGTACCTACTATAAAACTAGCTATATACGATTTATGAATCGAATCTACTCTTCACGACTTAAGTCTTGTTAAGAATAAAACAAAACCAAGACGGTGGGTTTCATTATAAAATAATATTTTCAAAATTAGCTTCGCCTTAACAAATCAACCTAACTATATTATTACCAGTCTTATCATACTTACAAAAAAACATAAGAAAGTGATTCAAAAGAAGATTTCTTATCAAAAAACAACAAGTCCTTTTGGACATATCCTTTAGACACGTCTAGTTTTATGCAGTTGCTTGTTAAGACTCTAGGTTCAGTATCACAGGGTCGATGAGTCTTCCAAGGACGCGCGATTGTGGTCGTCGTCGTTGACGACGACGAAGCTGTCGCAGGTTTGCATTTGCTGGTATGCGCACGCGCACCAACACACAAGCCAATACAACATAACCAATAGAAATGCCTAGAATGGCGGTCCTGCCGTTTCACTGCTCGTCTTTTCTTTATAGTTTACGAATGTACTAAGCGCGTCTTCGATTCAAATCATCAAGAAAACGCAGAAGACTCAAGGGCCGCAAAGTCAAGATTCAACTCGAGTTTTACGACTAGTTGGCCAAGTTACTTATTTATACAGAGCACTAACTAATTATCAATTTTAATTAAAAACAAACACAATAATAAAAGTTGTGAAAAAAATGTAACCAAAAAAAAAATTATTTTAAAATAAAAAAAATTGTTAATAAAAACATTTTTTTTGTAATTGTTACTTGAAACACTTTGTATATTGTGTAACTTAACTTAACCTAAGAAGTAGAAACTAGGGCCTTGTAAAGTCCAATCGAAGACTGAAGCCTGTAGAAGAGTCGTTACCAGGTTTATTACTTTCCGAGTTAACTGAATGCAGAATGCAGTACGAGTTGCATTTAACTTGACTTAAGTGGCAGAAACGCACAGGGAAAAAATAAATATGAAGTGAAACTTGAAGCCGCGCAAAAACTGAGTAACACAATACAAAAAAAATTAAAAAAGTAAAGTCAAGAAAATGATTAATTAATTTTCATTTCTACGCTTCCAACGACATAAGGTTTAAGTAACTCACGCATGCGCAGTTCAATCCAAACTCACCCTACAGTAACATTAATTCATTTGAAACCTAGTAAACTTTAAAAAAATTAAAAAAACGCAAAACCACCTGTTCTATCCGCCTGTTGCCTGTCAGTGCGTACAGTATACTTTTCTTATCCCCAAACACCTTGCGTTTTACTTTCATGCTACGAATGACGTTCGATATCTCGCACACCATGCGAGCCATCTTTCTTTCGCGCTTCCGCATCAATTTTTAATGCTCGAAGGATACACGCACGTTATTATTTAATGCACACACAAATGCAAAGAAAACAAAGAAGACTTAAAACCTATTTTTGTAACCTAAAGCAAAAACTTGATGTTTCATGATACTGTATATTTGTTATATTAAGTCAATTGACTTAAGGCAAGCAAATATCGCTTAGAGCAATACTGCGCATGCACCTACAATTTAATATCTATAATTAATCACAAGCGTTAACAATTATTATTTATTATTTACTGTTTTACTGAAGAAACACTTCTCAATGTTTTGTTGTGTTGTAAGTAATATCAATTTTTTGTTTGTTTTTTGTTTTAATTTTGTTCTACAACTAAAACAAAAGTACAGTTAGCGTTACCTACTATTGACAAATAAAAAGTTGATATCTCTCAAACTATTCTCGCATAGTTTGAAGAAATAAAGAGAAAAGCGTGCTGCGTGTCGTATCGTGCGCGAAGAATGACGAAACGTGGTGTGTAACAATTTCGGTAATTAATTATTTTCGGACCGCACACGCGTCGTATCGCGGCACGCACACACCAAACACACAACACAAGATGCGTCTTGTGTCTTGCATTCACGCACCATCAACGATTTTTTCCTCGTTTCTTCGTAGTTTGAATCTTAAAAGTGTGTTGCTTTCAGATTAACTATCGGCGTTAAGAACTATCGCGTTCTTGGCTTTCAAATTGCATGTGTGTCTAATTTTTTAAACGTGTAACTATTGACAATCAACATTTTTCATTAATTCCACCAATAAATCTTTTCTAAAGTTTTCCTAACTTAAAATAAAAACACGGATTTACGTATACACCACCAAATATTAAACTGCGCATGCGCGTGTTACTTTAGAATTGGAAAATTTAAAACTGAAACTATAGATTTAATTAAATTTGTTCCAAATCAAATTTTCACTTGTTACAACTCACGGAACTGAACTATCATAAAGTTTTATGTGTAATAAATTTTCGATATCGCGCCATATCGGGCGTGAGAAATAAAAATTTTAATTTCAAAACTTTACTGAATAAAATTTGACATTTTAGAATTAGCTAAACTTAGTAAAGTTAAACGTTTTACTTTTCACTGGTTTGATACTGCTCGATGTAAGCTAATAAAACGCAGATAAATTGTGCAATAAAATAATTTCATTGAAAATGTCAAAGATTGTATGATTTACGCCTCAATTGCATCAGCGCTTATAAGTTTTAAATGTTTATTATTAATAAATAACATTTAACCATACTGAGAGCTGAGATATCAATTGCTGCAATTGCAAATCGTTATTACGATTGCAATTTGTATTTTATTTGCATGAAATGGGCAAAATTATGAATTGTGAAACGATAATATTTACTTTATTTATTGTACGAATACGAATTAATTAATAATAAATATAAAAAACATAATGGCAAATGTTTATATTGAATTTCTTATATTTTTGACGTCTATACATAGATGGCGTTACTTGAAAACAGCATAATATATGCTTAACCTGTGCTAAACTGCTAATTGGTGGATAAAATCAACATTTAATTCTTTTATTTCTTTACACACTTACTCGTATTCATTCTAAATTGTTTACGTTTAAAGTAATTACTTAACTAACATTTTGCGTAGGTTAAGTTGACTTAGCAGCACGCAACATAACATTTTATAATGCGTTGAAAATGAAAGTTAATCATAAATGTCACCGTATATCCCTAATTAATAATTTTAACTTCAATAATATCGTGTTGTCTGTTTCCGACAATTTGCTACGCTCCTCAAAGACTGTGGTAATAAATCCGCCAAATATAAAAACAATGGTGAATGGTAATGAAGAACTATGGTATTCTTTGCCGCGTCGACGCAATGTCGGCAATGCAGGGAATCATTGACCAGAGAACAAACGTCAAATGGCGCGCGCGTTGTTTGCGCGCAAAAAGAATGCTTGAGCTCTCGCAAGCTGAGAGAACTTGGGAGTGCACATGGGGGCATCGTTTCCAATTTTAATTTATGCGATCTGTCGAGATGATTTGTGGCGCGGTCGGGCCGCAACCGCCTCGATCTTTCTGTGTTCTATTCAAAGCTCGGCAAAGTACCGCCAATGCTTAAGAAACCCAAGAAGTCGAGAATTCAAGACACATCCCATAGAAATGGAAATAAAAATAGGTAAAACCTTGAATTTTGTTTCTCTTATACCAAATTCGCAAAATTTTAAACTTCAAGGACAGTTTTTGTTTGTGGCAAAGAAAAACCGAATCATAAAATACGCAATTGATAGGGTATGTATAGTAAATGTTCATTTACAAGTAATGAAAAACATGCGCAACAGGTGAAAATCATAAATTTAAATCGCCATTACATTAACTTTTCATATTTCTCGCTCTTTTGCAGCGCGAGTTCACATCTTTCATTTTCATTCTTCGTTCTCTTAGTTCGATTGTGAGTTTACGAACCGGATTGTCCACTGCAGCAATATATATACCCGGACTGTTTTCCGATTTACACAAGATGCAGGAATGTTTTATGTGTTTTATGGTGTGTTCGCCGTACGATCATTCCGCATCGCATGACTAAATATTTGCCAATGCGCTAAATTATACCCCATGGATGCCTTGATTTAAGTACTTATGTATAATTTTATTTAATCATCATGAATATCATTTTGCACACCATACAATTCAATTCCATAAAAACAAACAAACAACTACCGCCACCTATTGTGAAACAACCAAAACTAAACATTTTAGGTCTACTAGCGCCACCTACAACGAAAACTAACCTTAAAACTTAAACATAACTTCAATAATGAGCAGTTTTTCAACGCCTGCCAGATTAATATCAAAAAAAAATTTAACATGCGTAACATAAATTTCCACGAATTTCATGTCGAATCAATCGTTTTCCATCCTCAACATGCATGAAAAGTGAATAAAATTTCAATTTATATTCGTTATCTGGAAGCTTTGGCTTGTAAAACGCAGACAAAGCACTCTCACGAGGCACGCACAAATAAATGATTCGAAATT
>JARJDS010013121.1:0-11026 GCA_030264155.1 Atheta pasadenae | reverse complement strand
TTTTATTTCAGAAATTTTTTACTTCTAAAAATGTCCCCGGCCGCTGGGTATCGAACCCGTGTCGGCTGGGTGAGAGACGACGTCCTTATACATTAAGCCATTCAGCTTCGTATTGGATGAGCTAAAAATAAGAAACTTAACTTGCTCACTGCATGAACGTATAAAGCAAATATCATATGACATATTTACGAAGTAAATAACTATATTAATTATTAACTAATTCATTGATTAAACCTTATTCAAAGAAACTCTTATACACATTCCTAAATCCTTAAAACTAATACCAAATGCCCGTTTTAGAATCGAATTTACTACTTTTGTTTAAAGTAAAGTAAAGAAATGCTGAAAACAATAAATGATGGAAGCAAATAAAACAAACCGTCAAATTGTAAATAAATTATATTTATTAACAAAGTTCATATACATTAAAATACAAATATAACGTTAAAACTTCGTGAAATATCGTGATTGATTTGTTTTCGGCATTTTATGAATTTGACAAAATCAAGAAATTGACCAAAGTAAAAGGTTAAAATAAAATACTTCGGGGATGTTTTGTGGATTAAATTTCGTCATACATATTATTGAAAAAATAGAACGTAAGATTTGGTTAATATGGTGAGATGTGAGCAAGTTAAAAAAAAACTCAAAAAATTACCCAACTTTGAAGGAAAAAATAAAATAATTTAATACTTGCGGCGCCATCTTTTGCCGAATTACGGAACAAAGTATACATGTGACGCCATCTCCTATTAACTAGTGGAACTAGTCAATCGGCAAAAACTTTGACGTTTCCGATTGTCTACGATGATTTACGAACGGTTATTGACAATAATGTGACAAATTTAACCTTGCAGATGCAAAACATCTGCTCCATTCTATTTGATTCTATTGTAACTTGTCTGAAAGGATTTCAAAACAAACACCATGGAAAATGAAAATGTAAAAGAAAAACTAAACTCGTTAATCCATAAAAAGCTATCCGAACAATCATCAATAGATTCTTGTGATAGTATGAACTATCAAACTCTGCAAATAAAGCAAGAGCAGATTGATTATGACAGAAATGGTTCATCCGAAGCTGACTTACATAATTATCAGCAAGAAACAACTGACCAAAATGCGCCTGAAGATCGTTTTAAACATATATCACTTCATGAAGTCTTAAATGAAAAAAAGAAAGCGTTGATGAGACATCCAGATATCATCGACCTGTTGCTCAAACAATCCAAATAAATATATATAAAATAACCTACAAATAAATTGACATTTACTAACCTTCTCAAAACACAAACACGCTCCGTACAGCTGCGTAGTTCATCCACGAAACAATTAAAATAAATTAACAAATATGGATTTAGAAAACGTCAATCCTAATGTTTATAACAAAGCAACTGACAGGGTAATACTTGCCGATGAAGAGGATGACGACGTTGTGGATGAGTTTGACGCTCGCGAGATTTTTGGTAAGCACCAAACAACTTAACCTAGAAACAAAACAAAATAACAATGAAAACTTTTAGATTTAATCAAGAACATAAACGATCCAGAACATCCCTTATCCCTGGAAGAACTTCATGTCTTGGAAGAAAGTTTGATACAAGTAGATAATAAACGCAACTCAATCAAAGTGTTATACACACCAACAATTCCCCACTGCAGCATGGCAACTTTAATTGGACTATCCATTCGAGTCAAACTTCTTCATTGCTTACCATCCAGATTCAAAGTCAATGTAGAAATCAATCCAGGAACCCACAATGCAGAACATTCTGTTAACAAACAACTAGCAGATAAGGAAAGAGTGGCAGCTGCCTTAGAAAATGACAATTTAATTAAAGTAGTCAACCAGTGCATAGCAACAAAATAAACAATTTTGCACAATAGCAACTGTAAAACCATAGAATAACAATTTATTTTTGTTTTATTATATTAAATGTAATCAAATTGTATGTTCTGATTGACTAATATCAATATCTAACTACTATTCTTGATTGCACTCTTTGCAGAACTTGTGCTTGATGTTTTCTTCACTTGTTTTGTAGGATCATACTTATAAGTTTTCACAAGTGGTCCTTTACCAGCTCGTTGAAACTGTAACTCATCTAAACGCCTGCGCTCTTCAATTTCTTTGGTGATTTTAATGTTAGTCCATGCTGCAATTAAAAAAACAAACAAAACATAACATAACACAACAAGTAGTAAATGTTTATTACTTACAATCTTTAATACCACCAACAAATCCCTTATTTTTAATGGGTAATGCAGATTGATCGTGTTTTAACATCGGATCAATGTTAAAATAGTCGCGTACAGCTGGAATTTTCAGAAAACCAACTTGTCCAAGTGATATCACATTACTTGCTAACCAGTAGCATAGAATGGCACCCGGAAAATTCACGGTGAAGGGCAAGATAACCCATGGTAGCGCACGCAAAACATATTTCATTGTTTGCAAGTTTTGTGAGCTCAAACGTGCTGAATCTGTTCCTAACTAAACATACATACAACATAAAATTAGATCAGTTTTGAAAAAAATAATTTAAGTAAATACCTCAATTGTAGCCCATAAAGTCAAACTGGTAATAAAAGGCAGTGCAAAAAATTGATCCGGTACGGTTAAATCACTAAACCAAAACATACCACCTGTGCGTAAACTATCCACGGGAACATTTGCCATTTCACGTAGTCCCATAAAGAAACTAACAAATACAGGCATCTGTAATTTAACAAAAAAAGTAGAAAACTTTAAACAGCAACAAGAATTATAAATACCTGTACTAAAGGAACAACCATATTTTTCAAAGGATTTAAATTCTTTTCCTTCATAAACAACATCAACTCCTGTGAATAACGAGCGACTTCCATTTGATTACCACTTTGTCTGGCTTCAGTCATCTTTAACTGAATTACCTGCATCTGAGGTAAATGATTATTCATTTTAGCCGCATTCCTTTGTGCAATCACAACCAACGGAAACAACGCAAAACGAATGACCAAAGTTCCTACAAGATGTCAAACAGTTAACCTTAAAATCAACATAACCTCAAAAATAAAATTACCTATAGCAATAGCTTCCCACCATGGAATACCAAGACTCACGTGCAAAAACTCAAAACAATTTTGCACAATACCCACCGGTGTATATCCTCCTAACCCCAAAGACGCGAACGTAGCCTCACCGAGAGCATTTACCTGACTTGCAGCTTCCGCAGCCAAATCCGGAAGAGATGGTGGTTCAGGAATTGGCTCAATTACAACATTATCTATAGAATTTGTTACAACATTATTATCATCACTTATATTATTACTACCAACACCAAAATCCGCACCCAACACTTCACTTTGACTTCCACTTTCCCCAGCACCCGAAGCAACATTAAAAGCATTAGATTCTTGATTAGTTGTTATGGTTTCATTAATCAACTCAGCACTTGCTTCATTAGTACCAGATTTTTCAACACCAGGAGTTTCTACCACAAAAAAATCATTAGTAAATGTGTTAAATTCTTGTGCAGGCTCAAACTGTAAGTGTTGATCATTGGCAGTTTGCGTTGATTTTTCCGAATGGTTACTAAACGCATTTGTAAACGTAGTATACAAATCGTTTCGTTCTTGAGGCATGTTATCGAAAATCGACGTGTAGTTAGTTTGTGTATCAAAAAGCGAAGGTGGATCATTAATAGAATTAAAGGTTGAAGCAGATAAATCATGGTTAGATGTTATGAAAGCATCACTATCAGGTACATTAGTTTCTGAAGCAGGAGTTATAGTTGAAGATGCAGAATTAGTGAAATTAGTAGAACTATTATTAGTGACAATCCCAAGCTGTTGTAAAATTTCATAATCTTGTTGAGAATAACCTGAGATTGTGTTTGGATCTGCTTTCACTATTGCTGCTGCACAAAATAGTTTTGGGTTTAGGAATCGATTGCCTCTCAAATTTTGTGTTAAATTAACACATTTTTCCTTAAAAATGAACAAAATTATTTAGCAAATGTTTAAAATCATAATATATAACTTACCTTAGAACTTTGTAGTTTTTCACTAAGTTTATTGTGTGCTATACTTAATACTTTGTTTTGCTCTGTGAAATTTTTACCATTTTGTAGTACATTCTAAAATTTATTAATAAATTTCTGGGTAAACATATTACATGACTAAAGATACCTTAAAAGAGTCATTTAACTTTTCGTATTTCGTCTCGTATTTAATCCTTAGTGTCGTGGTACGTTCTGTTGTGGCTTTTTCCTTAAAATAAAATAATTTGTTTAAAATATTGCTAAAAGTGTTAAATGACATAACCTCCGACTTTGCCGATTTATTGATTTCTTGTAAATAATAATGAAAGAGTTACCTGTAATGTCTTTAATGTTTTGGTGTACGCACGATATTTAGCAATAAAGCTTCGCTTGAACATGTTTAGTCTTAAAAATTCAGTTTATAAACATTAATAAAACACACTTATTTGACACGAACTGTCAAGGAAACCAGACTGAAAAAAGGAAGTGCTCGATTTTGCTTGAATTGAATAACAGCGCCGCGGTGGCGTGTCGAGTAACTATTAGTTGTATCAGCTGAAAATCGCGGCACTAGTTGCAAAACATCCATGGCTAGTTTGAATTTGAAAAGTCCGCTGTGATTGGACCAGATTTTGCGTTAACAAATCGCGTAGCTTTGGAGCATCATTTGTTCACGAATGGAGGCCAATTGCTAGACAAAATATTTAAGTAAACATCTCCTCAGTACTGTTGGTAATTTTTTTTTTGGGACTAGCAAGGCACTTCCAAAAATTATGTTTTAAATTGTGAGTATGTAGTAAATTGCAAGTACAAAAAAAATAATTCGAAACGTGTAATATGGCTTTACGAGTATTGAACCGAAGCATAAGCAAAAGTATTACCAATGGAATATTAATGCGATGTCTAGCATCCAAAACAAATTTGGCTGAAGAGACATGCCGAGACGACCATGGCAAGGGTCTCGTTCTGGGAATCTACACCGACCCAGAAGACAGAAATCATCCCGGACGACTGACGCCGACTGGTGACAAGTACAACAAACATGTCTGTAACAGGCTGATGGAGTTGGTGAAGGCGTCCGGCTCGCCGCCCAAACTAGGTGATTTCCGTACCTTCTACGATTTGGAACCGGAGCATCACTATGTGGTGTTGGTGGGACTCGGGAAGGAATGTCAAGGATACGATGTGTTCGAGCAAATGGACGAGGGCAAGGAAGCTATCCGTATCGCCTCTGCCATTGGATGCAAGGAATGCCAACGCCATAACGCCTTCAAGGTATTCGTGGAGAGCTTCGGTCACTCCGAATCGTCCGCGGAAGGTGCTGCGCTGGGCGTGTGGCTGTACCAAGAGAAGAAGAATAAGAAGCATCAAATTCACATCCCCCAATTGGAGTTGTACGACGATTGCGATTGGACTGGGTGGCAGATTGGGCTGCAGAAAGCCGCGGCTCAGAATTTATCCCGGCAATTGATGGATACATCGGCAAATTTAATGACACCTACATCGTTTGCACAGAATGCCGTGGAAGTATTGTGTAAGGCCGGTGTCAACGTGGAGGTGAAGGTGCGTGGCTGGGCCGAGACGCAGAACATGAACGCCTTTCTCGCCGCTGGACAAGGTTCGTGTGAACCGCCCATTTTCCTCGAGCTGTCATACTACGGCGCGTCTAAGGACGAGCGACCTGTAGTCTTGATCGGCAAGGGTGTGACCTACAACAGTGGCGGTCTCTGTTTGAAGCGATGCAAGAAGCAAAAGAAAATGCGAGGCGATATGGGCGGCGCCGCTGCTGTGGTGGCGGCATGCCGCGCGGTTGCTGGTCTACAATTGCCTCTGAACATCCGAGGCTTGATTCCGCTGTGTGAAAACATGCCTGGTTGCGCGGCTATGCGCCCGGGTGACATTGTGAAGGCGATGAACAACAAGTCTATTGAGATTGAAAGCACTGATTGCGCCGGCCGTATTATGATGGCTGATGCGTTGGTGTACGCGCAGAACTTCTGGCCTCGATTTATCGTTGATGTGGGTACTATGACGTTCGACATGGAGCGCGCCCTGGGCGATGCCGCCAGTGGCGTTTTCAGCAATTCGGAGGCGTTGTGGGAGTATATGCTCGCCGCCTCCATGCACACTGGCGACCGCGTCTGGCGTTTTCCACTTTGGAACCATTATACCAAGCTGATCTCTCGCTTCCACAATGTGGAAGTGAAGACTGTAGGCCGCGGCCGTTACAATGGAGGTGCTTGCAAGGTGGCTGCTTTCCTGCACGAGTTTGTGCCATGTGGTGATTGGTTACATATGGATACGTTTGGCGTGATGTGGACGAACGGTACTGATTATCCGTATCTGCGAGAAGGTATGGCCGGAAGACCGACGCGTACCCTCGTGGAATTCTTGTCGCAGTTGGTGTGTCATCGTGAGGAGTGCGAATGATAAAAGCTGTCAACCCGCTGGAGCAAAATTGAGTATCACTAAAATTTTGCATATACATCAAATGAAATCCGTTTGTATGTGTAAAGTTTTCTTATTGGCCGTGAGTCAATTTTGCAGCTAAATTCAGGATAGTGTGTGTAAAGCGGCCTCTGCCGGCGTACTAAAATCCGTTGTCTATCTGTGAAGTTAAATGCAAATTGTAAATTGTAACAATGTAGAATAATTACTACTAATGAAAGAGTCAGCATTTTTAATAAACTTTCAGTACACACTATATATGAATGTTTTATTACAATATCTGTAACACTACCACAAAATAGCGAGCCCCGACTAACCTTCATTGCTGCACGCTGGAACTCCTTCCCCACTTGCCATGTTGTTTATAAACTGAGCAAATCAAGCAAAAACCGTAGAATTAGCGTAATTAAACGCTAACAAGTGCCGCACTACTACTAAACACAAAGTGTTCACACTGAACTGCGCGTGTAGCAGTGAAGTAAACGCGCAGAGTCGCACTGTAGGCTACTGCATACACAGTAAATACGATGCGTCACGAAGCGCAATCGAGTGAAGCAGTACGTAGGCAACTGCAAATACGTTAAATATTCACGAACAATCGGGAACCTAACAAACATCGTTTAGAAAAAAAAAAATTTATTCTGTAAAGAATAAAATAAGATTTTAATCAATAAATAATTAATATTTCTTTATTCTATTGTTGTAACTATTTAGGAGCTCTAAAATTGTAACCGTCAATTTCCGGATATTGTTCACAAAGCAGTTTATAAGCATAACAAATTCTTGTAAACTCTTCATTGGAGAGTTCAAATGGCCTAGCAGTGAAATTAACATCAGCAAGTTGAAACAAACGCGGACCTAAAGTATCTCGCACATCAGGAGGAAACAATACATCCACACCACGTCTGCATTGTTTCTGCCGCATGTTAAACACAGTCCTTACTACCTTTTCCACCATTTTAAAGGGTAAATCCACCAGAGGATGTTTCTTTGGGATAAGAGTAACAACACCCACGTCCACGTCTGGTTTAGGAACAAAAGCTGTCCCAGGGATGGTAAATTTATAGTCAACATCGCACCACATCTGACACATCACCGACAAACGACACCGCTGCTTCTCCGTAACTTGCGCAATCATTCTTTCCGCCACCTCCTTCTGAAAAGTCAGAGTCATGCAAGACCTGCCAAAATGCCAAGCAGAACGTTTTTCTGAAATAGCCTGCAGCCATTCAACCAATAAAATTGTCGAAACGCTAAACGGCAAATTACCTAACAAATAAACATAAAAACATGATAGAAATAATTAAATTATTACCAATTCAAACAATTACCAATTAAATGTATAGGTGGAGATGGTCCAAACCAATCATATTTCTGATTGTTCTGAAATCCTGCTTCAAAATTATAAGACCGAACATCACCAACTTCAATTTGCATATCAGTAAAACCTTGACTAGCTTCTTGTAAGAGCTCCAGTGTCGGCACAAACCTGGGATCCTTTTCAACAACAATTAATTTTTTGGGACTTCTTTTAATAATTGATCTTGTAATCCCACCAGGTCCAGGCCCAATTTCACACACATAATGATTCTTGATTTTACCAGCAGCCTTAACAATTTTATCAGTAAGTCTTTCATCCATTAAGAAATTCTGTGACAGTTGTTTCAGAGCTCGTAACTTATACAATCGAACTAAATCTCTAATAGTAGGTAATGGAGGCAATCTTAATGCTTGTGCAGCCATGATTATTGCTTTTCGACAATTTTCACTGGTTCGTCAAAGTCGTCCAAGAAGCGCTCCTGTCTCACTGCATACATGGAATAGAAATAGATCCCCAGAACTCCGCATCCAATGATCGCACCAGTGATGTTATTATTACGCCGAATACGTTTCAACTTTTCAACGCGTTCACGGTTCTGTTTCTCTACCAATTTAATGAAATCCAAGTCAGATTGTTTTAATTTCGAAAAATCAACCGAGGGCATGCGATCTTTATCACTCATCTTTTGATTTTCTTACGTTTTATAACTGATTCTGATGATTTTAGGTCTTTCAGGTACAAATATACATAACCTTCAATATTATGAAGTGTTCAGAATGTGACATGCTGGGACAAAGTTTCAAGCAGAGTTCGACTGTAGGCAACCGAACATACATCAAAATTATTTATTACCATTTATTACTAAAAATTAGACAGATTTAACAAAAAAATACAACTAATTTGAATTCTACATTAAATGTTAACTAAATAAACACAAATCTTTTATACTAACAACATTTTTTAAAAGTTTTAGGCAAAAAAACACAAAAATCTGTTTATATATCATTTATTTAATATTTTTAGGTTATGATGTTAATTCTAACTAAAAAAAATAAGGATTTTGTCAAGGATTATCCGTTGCGGATGATTAAAAAAGTGTTTAAATCATTTTATAAGCATTATTTAACCGTAAAACCAAACAAAAATGTAATAACAACAAAAAGTTTTACGTGGTTTTTTAATAAAAGTTTAAATTAGTATAAGAATTAACAGTAGTCATATATTTAGCAATAAATAATCAACAATAATTTAAAAGGAACACTTAAGAATGTTTTATACGAACGTTATGTAATTTTAACAACAATAATTTAATGGCGTTTTATTATTATTTCCGCTCACGACAAAGAGGTATCAGCCAAAAATTTGGAATGAAAACAAAGAAGAAACATATGTCCAGTTGAATATATCAGATTATTTTTTTTCGAATAAACTTGATGAATTGTAGTGCACTAATATCTCTACAAATGTTCGACACATAGGAATTATTATAATATAATAATAATACATACACAATCATATCTCTGATTAAATATCGAAGAATAATAAATTTACGAATTAGATTATAACATTCGACTTGTAATAAGATTGTCCTATGCTGGCAAAATGTCACTTTTGTTACATCTTTGTTTTGGTATGAAAGATTCTTGTTACAAGTGCAATCGATATTAGTTTTCTTTGTTGTTGGTTTTGTTGTTGTCAAAATGTAATTGTCACATACATTACAAGAGTAATAAATAAACGTACATACTTTCATTTTGGAGATAATAGTAGTATAAATAAGTTACATAGTAGCAATAGAGTAGACTTGATATATAAATATATAGTTTGGGGAGTTCATTTTTGTTTTGTATGTTACTTCCATTCAAATCTCATTTGTATACGATTTTAGTAAGTCCCTGTAATAGTTAGTCAACTTTTCAACTCACATTTCACATCAATAGAATTCACATTTTGAAATACGCGAATTGCGTTTGAGAGGGCGGGGGCGGCGACAATACACGACGACATGATGCGTAAAAGTCTTCTTCGAGCGACGCACGTAAGTTTTATAGGTTATGTACGAGTATATATACAAAGTGTATAAAGTCGACGATCCATGAAAGGGACTAACTATACCTAACCTTCAAAAGTCATCATTATATCTGATTATATCATTGAGTTTCACTTATTTTATGATAAAACTTACAAACAACAGGTTACTAAAGGTATTACACGAACCAAACTACGAAATATGGAAGAATTGAGAAGAGTACACATTTGTTTTTTGTTTCTTACTTTTCGTTCGTTTACATTACACGCAAATATCCGCCATCTTCGCATCAAGTGACGTCTTAATGATATACTGATAGATTAAATGAATGTATTCTATACGTTCGTAAACATTAGACATCGATAGCGAGACATTGCTCTTCATCCGAATCGTGAATATTAAAATTCATACGCACCAAGGGTGAAGTTGAACAAATATCATATTATACATGTATATCATAATATTCTCCACACGTTGACACTGTGTGTTTTTGGTTGTAAAAGTCCAGTACACTATTATGGACATTATTTGACGTGATAATAATCAAACAAGTAACTTATACCCGATGATGAATGAACTTTTTGAAACGGTGACAAATTATTACGAGTACACTTTAATTGCATGCACAATGACGTCAAATTGAGTAATTATAATTTATAATACGTAATGCATTACGTTTAGCGTTATTTTCTTACGTTTTTCTGTTGGTTTCGGTCTCAAATTGTTTTGGTTAATAACCGCGATCAATCTTTTACCATAATTATCATAAAGAGTGTCTTTTTAATTACATATCTAGTACAATATATTCCGCTATTCACTAACTTTGAATATCACTTGAAATAGACAGAGCAATCAGTTTGATTTTGTCATTGTTTTTTGCTTTCCTTATATTTTTGGTTTTTATCGGTTGCATTTGATATTGGTTTATTGCATTGTGCAATCAATAAAGACGTGCCTGCACATACTGATTTGTGGATATATGTTTTATTGAAAACATACTGATTGTTTCAAATATTTAGTTACGTTTCACTCACTTTCACTCACAAATTACTAAACACTAACCTCAAAATTACTCTTTGATATTTCAAGTAGTGTCCGACCGAAACTGGTGTTTCGGCAAACCGAAACGGATTTTGGATGTTGTCTTCACACTCTTTACTCGCGGCTACACTTTGGCTTTTGGTTTCGACCAGTTTCAACCGACTC
>JARJDS010013117.1:0-12626 GCA_030264155.1 Atheta pasadenae | reverse complement strand
ACTAAAATATTAATGCCGTATTAGATATGGCGTCGAATGTCCAATGAATGCGCTTTTATCTTTTCACTTTTGACTCTTTGAATCCTCACTTGACCACTTTTATGTTTAGATGAAAAAAAACATACAACAAACAAGCGCGCGCGGGTTGCGTACACTTTGTACACGCACGTTTATCGGAAGGTGAAGAAAGTAAAAGAATACATTACCGATTGAGCAATGACGCAATGTACTTTATTTAAACTCTAACGTCTCTTGCGTTCTTTGGGATTTTCTTGTGTCTTCTTGCGTGCATGGATAAAATAAATAAATAAACGATAGCGGAAACTGGTACTGGTTTCTGTCACAAATACTCGAAAAGTACTAAATTCTAATTTGCTCATTGCGCAAGTTATGTAAAACTTTATTTATTTATTCTTCGAATTAACTCATGAAAATCACACAACTCACTAAACATTGAACTGTTAAACACTCCACACACAACATACAAAACAAAAGAAACAATCACGGCCTACGCGATTATTTGAAAGAAAAAAAACAAAAAACAAACACTTCAGATTGCGAATATTAGGTATTAGAAATGGGGGCATTTGTTTTTCAACTGTAAACCTCAATAATACACAAAACAAAAAAGTTGTTATTGAAAAAATTGACTCACTTGTTTTCTAAAAAGATATTAAAATAAATTACAAATGTACGGAATTTATAATTTAATTTAAATTTAAATACAAAACAAACGTTTTTATTTTATGTATCTACAAGTAGTTTTAATTCAAATTGTAATAAATACACAATACATGCTGTATTTAAGTTTTTTTTTAGTCTTAATACCACACAATTTGAATATAATTTTGATATAAATTTTTAAGTGGATATTTTACGATTGGAGATTTACATAAAATGGAGTAATTTTTATAACTTAATTATTTAGATTTAGAACATGCGCATGATAAACAATCAGAACAGCTCAAACAACTAAATTAAAACCGAAAAAATTCGGTAAAAAGCGAGGGATTGTTATTTTATATTTCGTTCACCACTAATCTAATAAACGCAATGCGTGTATCACACTTAATATATTCTTTGTTTTATAGACGCTATTAATTGTCGTCCATTTGCATAAAAGGGGCATTATAACCGAAAATTATTAAAATGTTAGCTTGATGTATGCCAGTAATTGTTCGACGGCCAGTACGCGTACATGAGCGATGAATAGACATCATAGTCAAATGCGAAGACAATAAAAGAATTAATTTTTTGTTTTATTTTTTTGTTTTGCGTCTGCTTATATGCATATTATGCATATGTGTTTGTAGATAATAGTTACGCCTAATAAAACGCGTACTTAATATTAACAAGACGCCGAAATATGAACCGATTAGGATTAGGAACGTTGAGTTAAGTTAACTTAAGTGAGGTTACATTCATTTAAGTTTAGTTAGGTTTAATATGCATGTGGAACAAAGAACTGACGGATAGATAATTGTATTATAAATTTGGGATTTGAATTAAGTGCGTTGTTAACCTTGATTGCTTGATCAAAGCTTTGTGACTTTAATTTAGACAATACTTCAAGTTGGGTTGAATATAACCAATTATTTAATGTACAAACATTAGTACGTTATTATTTTGTTTAGTATCTTAACATAACAAACGCAGAAACAAAAGTTGTTTCCGGAAGATGCTATCTAGTAAGTTTTGTAAACATAATTTTGTTTTATTTCGAAAAACAAATGAGTAAAATGATAAAACAAATGAATAAGTATCAGCTTATTGTGATTTGTGTTTTACTAATATTTCTCATAACAAACTCAAAAACAAAAGTTGTTTCCTTAATAGACTATCGTAAGTTTTGTAAACAAAATTTTGTTTTATGGTCTATCGAAGAAACAAGCAAATGTGTTGTGTAGTTTTGTTTTATTCAGATAAAACAAATGAATCAATATCCAATAAGACTTCCAAAGAAAACACTTCAGCTTATTTTGTTTTGTATTTTACCAGCAATTCTCAAATAAACAACATTGTTTTGTCAACTTTACCTAATGGAATTTACCTCCACTAGATGTCGCCACTAACCAACTACGATGCCAAAACTCCAAAAATTCTTTATCTATTTAATACTTTGGTCATGTTTCAATTTTTTATCTGCTTTCTTTGCGACCTGATTTATTACATATATTCCTTTCATTGTGTGTCGGCGTGGATGCATTTTGTGCATTTTTCCTAAACAACATTTCGGGGTGTGGTCATTTATACTTGAACCACCTTGCGCAACCGTAAAGTAAAAATGTGAAAAAAAAAATTTCGCTTCTATTCAATGTGAACTTCACCTGACCAAATGACTGATTTTTATACCTACGCGCTTGTTGTAAGCTCATAATCTGTCTCTTTCTATGTTAATGGAACGCCACGTCCCAATGACCGTGGAGGACTTGCCGATAACTGAAGGTAAAAAGGTAAATTCAGTAAAATGTAAAACGTAAGATACGGCCCCGGCCGTGTGATGTGAATTAGAGGTATATAAATCTTTGAAGATTGAAAGAAATGTTGCGTCCAAATATTAATGACAGGATAAAAAGACGCAGGTTATTGAAATATATACAGAATCATCATCAGCATTGTGTAAATGTGTAGTGTGTACGCTTTTAAAGAAAGAAAAACATTAAAATCTACAAATGTACACCGCTAACAATGTGAAATATCGAGAAAAGGATCGTGAGAATATTATTTTCGATCCAATCCAATAAGATTTTTTTTCTAAAATAAATTTTTGGATTTAAAATTCAATTGTTTTTTTCTAAATTAAAAACCTAGCCAAGTAACAAAACAAAACAAAACAAAACAAAGCACTAACAGTTTGTTTTTGCGATAAAACAAAAAACAAATGAAAAGTTTTTGGTGTTTGCGAACAATTGAAAGTAAAAATGACATTAATGACGATTGAAATTTTATCCATTTTATCTTAGTTACTTTGACATTGGCTTGACTTTGATTTTTTTGTTCAATCTCGTTTTGCTTCGGTTACTGGTACTGCTTGTTTGCGCATCAGGCTAGCGTCGTGTTTTACCTTTTCGGTTGTTGTTTTTTTTTCTTCTTGTGGCTCTTTGCCTCTTGCATCCAGTCACCCTCTCTCGTATATACACATGTCGAAAACGCATTGAATGCATTTACGATTTTTTTACCTGAATTATATTTATTTCATGACGATCATCGTGGCGTACCCAAAAATCCAGCACTCAATGCACCTTTTTGGCTCACCTGAACCACCAAATGCACCACTCTTCGTCTTCACCTGATATTGCTCGAGTCAGTTCAATGTTTGTTGCTGTTGCAAGGAGCACTTTGGGCCAGAGCGACAGAGACGACTGACGCTGAGAGTGGCGATGCACAAAGATATTTATTATGATAATCTGGACCTATTTCAAGCCATCCTGACACAACCGTTCGTTGTTGTTCTAAAAACGATCTTCGCCTACCCTGCGGACATCTACTCAACTGGCAATATTTAATTGTTTGGAACTTTAGAAATAATTATCCACTAAAATTCAAACTAAAACAGTGTCTTATTGGAACTTATTGGAATAGAAAAACTAATGTTTTGTGCTTTTGTTTTGTACGTTAAATATAATCAGTGCTTGCTTGATGTGTTTTGTTTTTGTTTTCTTTGAAAATAAAACAAGTAGGCTGGTAATTTGCAAGAAACAATTGACAATCAAAAAATAACGAAATAAATACTTTTAATACCGAAATATGTTAGTTGTTTCCTTGGCATTGAAACATGAACAAGTCCGAGTTTGAGTGCGGTGCGTTTCATTACGAATTACTCGGAATCAAAATCATTATTTCGAGCTGCGGCGGGCCAAGTGTAACGTCGGAATGACGGTATGGCGATGCATTAAATAAAAGACGTTAAATATTTTAACATAGGTATAAAGTACCGAAGTGAAGCCCAAAGATGCGAGCAAAAGGCGAGCGCACATCGAACGAAGACGGGGAATCATTCAGGAGGAATCAAATTCTTGAGGTGCTATAAATGCATAGGTACGCAACGGCGAAGGACGAAGAGCGAAAACCGAAAGCCAAATAAAATAAAAACGTGCGCGCGTTTATGTGCATGAGGTATTTATAAATTTTTATACCTGCTATGGTGTGTACACCTTTTTCGGTCTTTGAGCATTATTTTTGATTATTACTTCTTCATCCACCGTCATATATTTTCCTGTTTATCTCACAAAGTTGCACAAACATATTGACTAATATTTTTTCAAAAAAACAAAATATATATGTTTGGTTAATGTGACAATTAAAATAACGTTTACTAAATTAAACTTTAAAAAAACTTTAAACAATAGTTTAGAAAACTATGAATTATAATAATAATATTAATAATTAACATTTGAAAGAGAGTAAAGAGTAACTCAGTGGGCGGTTTAATTAACGTAAATGCAAATGAAACTTAAACAATTCCCCACATCCACATAGTCACATAAATCAACAGCTATATAAAATAATTAATAGCGCAAGAGGACCACCGAATGCGCTGCTTGTTCTTTGACTTTTTATTGCGCATTATACGCGTATTCATCGCGTACTTTACGTCGGGTTTACATCGTTACACATGTATTCGAGTCATGAGATTTTCATGCATTCGAGCCGTCGAACATTTTCAATTTGTGTTATTATTCTTTGTCGAATTCTAAAATTAATTTTGATGCTCAGATTCTCATGAAAGTACGCATGTTGGAATATTATTGTTAATAGTTAGTATGGCATAATCCTACCAACTATTAACAACGGTAGCTTGTTATTTACTTAGATTAACAATTAACAGTTAGACTAATCTGTGTTTTAACGATTGCAAGAGGGTTTTTGGCTTTTAACTTTTTAGTTTTTTTTTACATTTAATTACTGCTGCATATTTTCAATGTAAAAAACACATTCCAAAAATAATTATGTTTCGCCATAAATTATTTTGTTAGTAAATATTATTACTTATATTACACAACGTGATAAAATTTAAAAATTTTAATTACAATTGTATTTTATTGGTATTTGCTAAAATTTTCATAAAATCAAAAAACTCGTCATTGCTAAAAACGCTGTACAGCCGCCATTTTGCACTAAATCACTTCCAAAAAATTATTTTAATAAGTCACTAACATGTCTAATAAAATCACGTTAAAATAATGTTGTTTTTTTTTGTAGTTTTTCTAAAAAAAATCTGAGAAAAGCATAAAGCTAAAAGTTTACTTGCAATATTTTGTTTCTTTTGCAAAATGATAAAAATACAAAACCAAAATTACTAAACAATTATTGCATAATAAATAAACTGAATTTGAGAAATAATATTACTTCTTACACAACATAAAATCCCACAATTCCAATTAGATACGTATACATTTAAAAGCTTTAATGGTAAAATATAAAAAGGTAAGTATCTAAGTATATAAACCAAAACTATTTAAACCGAAAAAATGGTGGCTCACTTTATGACTCCTGTGGTGATTATGTCATGCTGTGTGCGGCGGATTGATACACAAGAAAGTCAAACGCTTTAAATACCAAAAATTGTAAAAATCCATTTGAGCACATTTGAAAGTCGTAAGTAAATTCGTCGCGCTTCGGTTTTACGCCGACGCGTCGACACGCTTAGCCTCCCTCCTCATCCACGCAAGTTCTTCGGCTTGGTAGAATAGTTAGTTAGTTGGTAGCCGACTTAGTGGCAGGCATTAGGGGTGCATTAAATATTTTTAGTCGGAGGCAACTGGTACTGACAGAATAGTCAATAACGATATGCCATTCTAGACTTTTAAATTTTTTTCATTTCATTTAATGCTTAAAGCGTTTAAAGTCGAGGATTTTGGACGCAGGTACCAAAAACTTAAAATTTGTTGAGCTGTGTGCAATGACAAGTAACGTAAAAGCGGTTTTGCTTCCATTTCATCCCCCAAACATTGGACGGAATATTTGTACCATACGTCAATGTAAAGGTTTCTTGCCCTTTTGTTCCAATATGAACATGTTGACTATCGTTACCTTTATCGTTACCTCCTACAACACATGACATGTACCTTATACTCCTTATCCTCCCCTCACTACCCCTTATAGTTAAGTATTGCACCCCTAAATCTAAATCTAAAATTTTACCTGTTTGTAAAATGAAAACGAAATTTTATTAATTTGCACCTGAAATATTTTCTTTAAAACTACCAACAAAAAAAATCATGATCTTATAAATCTTATAATGTGGGTGTGAGTATTACATATGTGACATTTTACTTTGTACACATTTTTTTAGTGTAACAACGAGTACTTGTGTGCTTGAAACAAAAATTGCGCACCACTGCGCATATTTTAACGATCATATTTTGTTTCGTTTGATTTATTAAGATTAGTTGCATGTTCTTGTGTGCACCATATGAAATCGAATAGGTTAAGTGAAGGACATATTTCGGTGCGCGTTATTATAAACACGCAAATAATGTTCGTGCATGTTATGCCATATCTACATTTTATTTTACATATAACATGTTCTGCAATTGAACTAAACTAAACTAATTCTTAGTAAACTAAAATCTTAATTCGTGAAATTTGTTTTTAACTGTAAACTTTTGAGGTTATAAACGGTTATGATACGATTGATTGTTTTTATTCAATTCAGCTGTTTGGTTTTGGGCAAATTTATAAAAACAAATGATGTTGAATGTTGAATTCATTTGTTTTAACCCGCAGCTAACAAAACATATCGGAATTATTAATTATTTCAGTTGTTTCAGTTTACAAAGCTAAACAAACTTTTTTTTATTGATTATTGATAAGCTTTTAGTTTTATTCCAAACAAATGACAGGTGATTATACTAACAACTTCAGTTGTTTTTTATATTAACAGCTAACACAACACCTCTTGTTATTTTCATTTGTTTTTTTTACGCAAATAATAAAAACAAATGAAACAAAACATTTTTTTACGTATATCAGCGATTGGCAATTGTTTCAGCTTACTTTGTGGCAATAGTAATCAAAGTAATTATTAAAAAAATAGAGGAAACTAACGTCGTTAATGATAAGCAATTACTTATCTGTAATCACACAATTTGTGCGGTTTTAATACTAAACAAGTCTAAACAACTAAAGTTCATAAGTAAGTACAAGAATTTATAATCAAAAATAATGAACGTTTGTATTGTTTACTTTAATTCTAAGGCCTAATCGTGATTAGTTGTAATGTAATAATTGATATTCAAACCACAACCGCGCGAATAAATTTTTCCACAATAAAAAAATTTAATCTCTTTCCCCATATTGAGTGTAAAACTCAAACTTTGGAAAAACACACATTGCCCACTTTACAGCAATAATAAATATGCTTGTGGCAATATTAAAAACAATTTTGTTGAATTACGTATGCGCCCAGCGTGCGTTCCCCCCGTTCCTGCTACTTCGACTAGTGTACATACTGCTGCAGGCATGTGCACCAAGTAGCGTTCATAAATTGCGGATTTCTTGAAGATTTTTTAATATCAAACTTTTGCACATGCCGGCTATTACTTCTACATATCGCGCGCAGCACATTTACGTGCATATCGAATGCTTGCAGGATCTACCGATATACCAATATGTGGCCAGGAACGTGACTGACCTATTGAAGTTAAAACCAGCGCTAAAGTTGGTGCAACATATCACCGGAAAGACGGAAATTACATGGAGGAAATATAGAAAAATCCAAAGCACCAAACATATGTTGGTATTAAGATCAATGATAAACTAGAAGTAATTGATTTCTTTCTGGTTTTTACCGCAGTGATGATATATATTTGAGGTTAATACCACAAATTTTGAGGTTAACGATAAAATAGTTGTGTGGTTCTTATATTTTTGAGGTTATAATGTATTTATAGGTTAAAAGTGTGCATTTACCTTAGTAGTATTGTTAATATTTGGGGAGTAGCCCCCCTGCAAATCCTGGGCGGCTGAAGACAACCGTGTTGACATGGCCCCTTCTACGACATAGTGCGCTGGTCCTCACCGTCGTCTTGCTTACCAACCTCGTCGTTCCTTACAGCATGATGATGACGTCAACACTTGATCCTGCTGAACTTCCTTGATGCTCTTCCTTCTTTCAAAGCTGGCCTTCTGGTTGTAGTTCGCCTTTTCCAAAGCACTTTAGCATTTGTGTTTTATTCGTAGATTTTAAGGTTAGATTAGATATTCAAAGATTAATTCACTAATTCGTAACATTTGTAACAATTTGCACTGTACTACAACTAGTTTGCTACGCTTTTTTGAACGCTGGGGTTTAATAAATTTGTACTATTTTGTACTCCTGCCGCTTGTGTTTACTCAACGTGTGCGTCGCATACAGCCCCGAAACGAAGAAGTAGGTTGCTGCAGGGGTAAGTGACCTACATTCGCCCCGAATAGGTGTCAATGTGTGCGGGCTGCCATATTGCGGATGTATTTTAAGGTCAACCCTCTTAACCACAAACCTCAATCGGTGATTTTTCTCAGAAAGCAGCCGGTTGGTTAGCAGCGTCAGTGACGATCCTGTTGGATCAAATTGCAGTAGCACCGTGAGTTTGTTGTGGAGACTTTCTGGTCATGCCGGTCGATTGGACACTCTCGCCCGCGTGAGGAAAGAATCTTCAATTTGACAGTGGGAAACTACCCAACTAGCTACCCAGCAGACTGCGGCATTCACGACACACACACTGCACACTCCACTGCTGATGCATGCAACCCGAATGCACCGCGACAGCGTTTTTGCGATGCACGTTTCAATTGTTTTTCGCTTTGGAAAGGTGGAAAATCGTCGGCGACATAATATAACGCCGCATGAAGAACGTCAATCAGAGCACCACCTGCCCGATCGGTTCGAGTCGGGTGTGTTCGCAGTGCGGACGAAGGCGGCGGCGGCAGTGGCGGGGGTTGTAGGCGGCTGCACGCCCGAACGTCAACCGGCCGACGAAAGGGGGCCTGCTCGTTGCACGCGCACCGGGTCGTTCCGGCTACGTCAAGACAGTACGTGTGCCGTTGTGTGTGCGTATTTTTTGGCTTACGTAAGCGGCGTCGGTTTTATCGATTTCGGCGTCGCGCCGCACAACCACCGGTCGGACGGAGACGGCAGCTGCGCGATGATATTTACAAGCGATAGAGGGGCGGCTGAGGAAAGCAGCAGTGAGGTTTCTTTTGCGCGCCCCCCATAATGTTCCAGAGATGGGCCGCGCTTTAGTGATGGGTTGTTTGTTGCTAATATACGCGCGCAACTACTTCGCTTGCCGCACGAAAACAAAACATCACTAACAGCGATGGCGCTGCTTGTGCTCCTAGGGCGCAATAAAATTGGGTCGTTGCACATTTAACTCCTGCTATTGTTATTATTTGCTGTGTTTCTTCGGCCTGCTATAGGCTGATTATTCATGGTTATGTAGAACAATACACTATATACAAATGTTATTTTTGTAAGCAGATTTTTTTGGCTGTTACTGGTGGTAAAATATTGATACGGCATAAAATGGAACAACTGCTGATATTTATTGTTTGTCTTTTCGCGATGAAATTGTGCGCGCTTTGTTTTCTTTTGCCTAGTTGATTTTTGAATCTTTGTTTGCTGTGATTTATTTCGTTGACTGGATGAGCATCGCGAAAAACATGAATTTAATGTGGGAATGTAAGAGCAAACTGACAGAAAACTACTTTAAATTATACTTCAGCGCGCATCGTAAATAAAACTACCCCCAAAAATGTCGGAGCCGAACGAGAAAAACAACAATCAAATTTACGTTTTTTGTTCACCACCACCACGGGTTTTTCATTCTTTTAATTTATCTTTTTCGCGATATTTTGGATTTTCACTTGTCTAGAAACATTTATACCATCGTAATTTTTTTGTAACTTAATAAATTTACTTTACCTTCAAAAAAATTGCTGTAATTTTTTAAATTTTCATTTTTTAACCTCAAATTTTCGTGAAAATGTTTTTTATAAACTAAAAAAATCTAGTAATCCCGTAATTTGTGTATCCTTTTGATTTTCTTTGTCTTGTCGTTTTTATGACGCCTTATTTCACGTCGTTTGAAGCAACCTTGTTTATTTTCCTGTTACCACCAGAAACTGGATGAAGCAATGACGCCGAAGGCAATAGCTATCGGCTATAAGGTTAGACGCCAGATCGAGAATCCTTGGAGTACATTTTCGACAATACTAAGCTGCAAAAGGACCAAAAAAGAAACACGTGTGTGGAGTGAGTGTATGTGGAAAAAGTGCAGAAGAAATTGTTGTGCCAGGTGGCGCGTTTACTTAGTTTACGACCCTTGTTCGACACTAGAACCATCTAACGACTGGCAGCAGTTGGAAATCAACGGGAAAATATTTTTTGCAAAATAAATAAATTCGCATCTAAAGATTAAGGAATAAAAGCAATTAAAACAAATAAATGTTGATAATTATAGTATAAATAATTAAACTTGTGTTTTCCACCCCCAATACCGGTTTTACCGGTTAGGCGGTTACCACAGTTAAAGTAAAGTAAACTAAATCCTCGTCTAGTTATCCCTATCGCTTGGCAGATTGACCAAAATAAATCCCTAAAACTCAATGCGTGTTCAGCGACAATTTCTTTTTCGTTCTTTCCGTTTTCGGCCTATTCTTTGATAGAAACGCAGAATAAAAGCTTGTAACGTTGGTAGGCTGCGTTGACTGTTAAGAGTTTCATTAAGCATTACTTCTAATCGACAATATCGACGCACACTTCGCTTTATCCTTACCGAACTCGAGGTATACAATTTTCCAATCGTCCAGTGGCTCTGTTCTGCGCTTTGCAGTAGCTCTCCGAACCATCCGCACTAATCGGATAAGGGATTTTATTTATTAGGCATCGGCGGCATCGATCGACCAACTAGCGTTGTTGGGGCGGTAGGCGGTGTAAGGGGACACGGCGCTGCTCCTGCTTCAAGTCGCAGATCGCTGCTAATCCTTATCTGGTTATTGGGCCGTTAATTATTAGTTTGCTGATGCGTTCGAGCGGACACGTGGTGAAACGGCCTTCAACACAGAACTAAAACAGTTGAATGTGTTGGTCCAATAAAATTGAATTAATAAACAAGATTATAAAAAATTAATTTTCAAAAGAAAGCAGTACACAATGTACACAAAATCGCAGCGTGGAACGCTCCATTCAAATATTGACAAAACAATTGCGCTAATGATGATGACTCTTTTTCTTCTTTTTAACATTTTCTTTTGCGTGGAGCGGCAAAAGCATTAGATCTGTTTGCTGGTGGTGGTGGGTTATGCGTTGCGGGTTGGTTTTTGTGCTCTGTTTTCTTTCTTCTGTGCTTTAACTGGCACACACACCAGTACTTACGACTTACGATTTACCCCCCGAAGAACATTGACGCCGCCTGCAATGACAAACGTAATAGTGCAGATTCAAATGCGGGGCGGCCGCGGGTGGCAGAAGCAATTTATTTACGACGCGCGCGGTAACATCGCGTACCACGCACGCTGGAAGGAAACTTCACATCGCGCACATCAAGCACATACGCATGCACGCTCATGCACAAATGTTACCTTATAATGGGGTACGAGATACCCGAACGACATATTCGGAAATTTCGCTTTCCAACCGCGTTCGGCGCTTGTACGGCGCTTGTTTTCGTTTACGCGTTGCCGCCAACCATCCTTGTTGTTTACATATTTTACGTATTTCCTTTCTTTTGTCTATGTAGTGTTTTCTTCATTCGACGCCGCTATCTGAGAATTATTCTAATAGCTAGTGGTTTACAGTGTGAACATGACGGATTTGGTCATAGCTGTATATTTTTAGGTTATGATCCACATAACCTCATTTTAGTACTTTGCAATTTCTATATATTTTTTTGTGTTTGTTTGTTTGTGATTTGTTTTAATGTGTAATTTAGGTGGTAAAACAAAACAAAACTAAACGCTTTGTAACTCTAACAGTTATCTCTTATCGATTTAGGTTTTAGACTTTCCACCCAAGTTGAATGTGCGAGAAAACACTAATACGTTTAAAATATTACTCCAACTTGCGTCTATCGATTGCAAGTCAGCCAGAAAACGCTATTAATTTCCTTTGTTTTTCGCGGCTAACGCACGGCCAACGCGCGTTTGTTTCTGTTTTATTCGTTTTTTTTCCTCATCGGTTTGGTTTGTCGAAAAACGCAATAGTAACACTTATTCGTACACCTTTATTGCAGCCGCTGGCGGGAGTAAAAGAAAGGGAAAACGCGTTAAAAGGAGCGGCAATAAAAAATATAAGTATCGCGGCAACGCGTTACGCATTCTCGTGCTTTCTTCTGGTTACTTCTTCGGCGCCTGTCTATTTCTTATTCGCGGGCGTTTTTCTTCGGACTGTGAAGCGCGAGCAGGCGGCTTCCGAAGTTTAACGGTATTCTAAGATGTATATAAAGGGGGTAAAAAACATCATTTCGATATGACTTTTTACGCGCTCGTAAACTATAAAAATCTCATCTTACGCGGCGCGCTACCCCTTAATCAATACTTTTCTCGGCCAAGCAATTTCGTGCACTTTTTTATTGTAGTGAATGAGTGCGCGTGGGGCTCGCTCTTTAGTTTGAGTTTATAGTTCGTGAGTTAAGACGAATAGG